>CARXXK010000001.1:2649864-2711600 GCA_949089665.1 Macrosiphum euphorbiae
CGAAACACCTTGGATAATTTCCCAAAAAATAGGTTTTCCGATTATCCTAAGTAAATCCTTAAATGTTTATAATATAAAAATAAATATCGTGTATTTAAACTTTGAATGAAACCCACATGGCTATAGGTACTATAACAGGAATTAAATTTAAAAAAGGAGTGGTAAGTTTTAAGTTATACAAAACTTAACGCTCTTCAAAAAGATTCGACTAAAACAAAAAATTACTTTGGTAAAATTACAAAACTAATTTAATAGTTTATACTGTTTATGACATGATGTATGAAACCATGGAGTGTCGAAACAATTAAACAAACACTCGAAATACAATTTGCCAAACTCATTGTCATCCTAAATACTATACAGTTATAATATTATGATTAGAAGAACAAGTTTAAAATAATTATAGGCTAGTTTATATGCTTATTTATTAATTATTTTACAATTAACAATAACGATAGCTAAATTATGTATCTGTTTTAAATTTTAAGAACAATATTTAAAATATTATATTAGGTATTTAAATATCTGACAAATCATTTATTTGAAGAATGTTCCAAGAATCGTTGATACAAGTTCCATCAATTATAATTTGAATATATAATAATTATGAAAAACTCTTATACAGATTTTAATTTCCTTAATTTCTTATTGTATTAGTTTATACTTGATTAACACATTGACTAATAATTAAATATCCTAATAATTGTAATGCCATTCAACATAAAGTCAACTACCTGTTATAACGTTCAATTTTAATAAAAGCTTAATTTATGTATTACCATCTTGACATCATCTATAAGTATAATTTTAAGTTATTACCTATTAAAATCAATTTTACTGGATTTTGACAGTAATGGGGAAAATTTGTTCAGTGCAGGGTACTTGCAATATTTGTATAAAGTACAATTTGTTAAATGTTTACATTGCTAATGTTAATTTGTTACTCACGATTTTCAAAATATAGTAAGATAAATATTTATGTTACGCTTGAAATAACAAATTGTAAAGCTGTTTTAAATATAGATGTCCTCTAAAATTAAAAAGTTTGTTGTTAAATCTTTCAAATTAGAACAGTGTGTGTAGATATTTCGTTTATTAAATCCACAATTCCATTTTTTTTAAATAATTGCAAAGTTTTATTTTAAAACGTATTGTTTTCTTTCAGTAAAAGTAATTTTCTTTTTGATATTTATTCTAAACAACTTTCTTCTGCATAAAAGTTTTACACACAGTGTACTGCTACTATGTTATGATACTTAACTACACACATGATATGTAAAGTATAAGTATTAAACACACTGAAACACAGTAACAATTTCTTATCACTTATACAATTTATCATGCTATAGCAAATTTTAAAATAATCAGTGAAATGTTTTCAACATTTGAGATTTAGCGTATAATATAATATCAAGTATTTCTAATTGGTTAGTAAGAATAACATAATAATATGATTAAACGTAAATACTTTATAGGTACTCTGTATGTGTGCATTTCATATTTTTTTTATTTTTTTTCATTAGTTTACCCTCGGCAACTTAGGTCATTGGGTGGTTTTTCAAACTGTGGGGGAGTTTACTGTAAGGTGAAACACGTGTGCCCATTGCATAATAATATACCTAATATACAATATTATATTATAATATATATAAACATATGTGATATGAGTTATGAGTGATTAATTTACCAAGAGTACCTACTTTTTAAATTTTGTTTTAATAAAAATTAAAAAAAAAATACCTACTTCAAGTTTTAAATAGCTTCATTAGTTTCAGATAACAGAAGATTTTTTTTTAAATGTTCATAAACTATAAAATCGTATATAAATACATATTTCAATATTATTATGATTATTAATTAATAAATACAATTGATTTAGTACCTAGGTCACTGTAATGAGACTTCAGAGTATTTACTTATGTGTTAAATTTGAATTCAATGATAAATATTCATATGACATACTAAAGACGAATCTGTGCTAAGCTCATACCACAAATATATTATGATATATTTATATTGTTATAAAGTATTCCTTTTTTACTATTAGTGATACGTGGTAAGTTAAATTAATTTTTTCCTAACAACATTGCATTTTAAAATGTCATTGTGTTTATAAAATATATAATATAATATAAGTTAAAAGTATTGAATACTCACGAATAATATGGTTTAATTTTAATTTTAATCGACCAGTTTGGCAAAGAATATTTAATTACAACAAAATAACAAAAACTTTATCCTTCGTTTAAATAGTATGTAATTGCATCCAAATTTTAACTGAAAATGTTTAATGAAAAATCGGGATTATATTATATTTTTTTAGACATTTTTGTTCCAATATGAACTATTTATGACAAACTTTGCATTAATTTTCAAGGTTTTTGATCTAACAAAAAATGTATGTCAACATATTTTATAGGACTCAATAAAAGAGTAAAAAATGTTTTAAACATTTAATAAAATTCTATACAGCGTAATGTTCTAAGACATGTTACATGTAACACATGTTGTAATACATATTAGAATAATTCAGCTAAAAATAATACAAAAGATCTTTAAATGTATAATATTATATACGTTAATAAGAAGAAGCTTAACTTTTTAACTCGTTATACCCAGCCTTTTATCTATTATTTATTGATGTAAATAAATTTAGAATTGTTCAAGTGTTTATGCTATCAAAATCAAAGAAAAATAAAATAGAACTAATAGAACAAAAACAAATAGAACTTTCGCTCTATAACTCAATAATAATATAGCATTGTACTATTGTACTATAATATTATAGTGGGCATACACTCTTTTCTCGTAACATAATACTATATACTATATTATATAGCTTAATTATTAATAATATAATGCAAAGCAAAGCAACACTTATTATATTAAATTAAAATTATTTTAATTCCGGTTATTCATTAACTGAATAATTACCATTAAGTAAACATTAAAAATAAATAAATTTTTTTTTTTTGTTATTTGTTTAATTTATATTTTAAATATACCTACAAAATGTTCTTACATAGTTAAAAAAAAGTATTAGTCATTAGCATTAGCAGGTATTTGAAATGAAATTCAATCACATGAATATACCGTTAAAAACAAAGACATTTTGAATTGGGTACATAAACAAAAAACGATTCTTAATATAATATAGGTACCAGCAAAATAAAAAAAAAATGGTAGCAGTCAAAGTCTAGATGAACCATGTGGTTTCTCGAGAAAATTGTAATCCTTTGTAACAGCACTTGAGTGTTTTGTTTGGCGCACGTACATTTTTCGACCACACAAGAGTTCACGTAGAAATGGGAAAAAGAGTTGAGTTACAGTTTAGTGCACTTCACCCAGATATCTGTAGTGGCCATTAAGTTCATTTTCAGCCCCAAATGACGGACCGCAATTCATTTAATATAATCACTGAGGAAACGCTATTTTTTGTAATATACGCAGAAATCCAAACAAAATCTTTACGTTATTTAACGGGGTTTTCATTAATTTTTCATTCCATGAAAAAAATTAACACAACAATAAAATATATTTATTTTATTATTTTTATGAGTGAGTGATGTATTTTTAATGAACGTTTATTTACCAAAAAAAATAGTTTATTTAGTTTACATATTACCTATTATCCATTTTGGATTATCCGTTTGGAGTTTATACTGTGGATCATTGAAAATAAATTAGTAAAAACACACTATATTCTGAATTGATTGGATTATTTCACATTGTTTTCATTAAGTAAAACAAAATATGTAGAAATACAAAAACTTATCACACAGTTAATATGACATATTTTAATTATTATCAAAGATTATATATTATATAAAACAACTAGATTCCGACTCGTGCGATACAGCCTCATATAAGACCTATGAAGTCTGCCAGCCATATGTCAAGGGGGCAAAATTAAGTGATTAATCCATGTAATATTTATTTTTTGCCATCAATTATATCTATATGATAACACACAAATAATGATTACTGATAATTAAAAATCACAGAATAATCTTATAAGTTATAATCATTGTATTATAATATATTATATTCCATGCAGTGGCGTATCCAGGGGGGAGGGTTAGGGGATTGTACCTTTGTTGTAAGTTCTGGATACCTGGATGTCTGATTCGATGACATGGTTATAAATATCATGGGTTAATCAATCGTATTTCACCATTTAGACATAATATGGCGGCCCAACTTCAATATTATCATGTCAGCTAGGTATTTAGTTGTTTTATATATCTATGGTTATTAGTTATTATTACCTATATAACATGTCAGCAACTCGTGATGTCTGTGAAGTAAGCATTTCTCCAACTGGTTGAGCGGTGGAGTGGTGATGGAGTCTTCGGCGTCGCCGTCGGCGGCTATTGCGGCAGTGACGACGGTGGACCTATGAGAACCCGAGAAATGCTTAGGTCACAGTACTATGCTGGGCGGAGGGTGGGTGCGCGATTTGTTTCTAAACTGGTAACTTTGCTGACATACCTATTTAATTTGTCATGCTATATAATATATTCCATTATTTTTTTTTTAGAGATTCAACAAAAATATTTGTTCAGTAATGTATGACATACACATTGTGTTATTTTAATTTTAATTGACAACTGAAATAGATATAAAAGAAAAACTATTCACCAAGTATAGGAAAATTCGGGATAAGAGTTTTCGAAATTTAGACTCAGTAAAATTAATTTTATGTTGCAAGTATTAATCTAAATTGATGAAATTTCAATAAGCAATCTACGAGGTTTACATAATAATAGTTTATATTTAATGGGAAATATTATTGGACTTACATGCATTATACATAGAGCTTACCATACTGAGGTAATATTTTATTAAATTTGAAAAAATACATCTCAAATACGATGAATTTTTTATAAGAATTTGATTGAACATTACAATATTAATGAGTTTTTATCTCACATAACAACTAAGTAGTCTCGTTGAACTACAAGTTGGTCGCTAATAAGTCTGTAGTAACCCATATTTCACGCTAAATTATTTAGACTGAATATCACTGGTGATTATAATTTATAAGATACACACTTACAGATTACTGATTAGTACATACACAATGATTTACTAAACATGTTCATCATCATTTTTACATTTAATAATTAATAATGTGTTCAAATTATGATTGTTGGAATTTGTACGCTTACTAAAGGACTATGTTAAACTTCTTTTTTTTTTACATCAAATTAAATTAAAATACAATTCTAAATATCTATAACATGCATATAATTAAACATGATAATAGAACAATAACACGAAAATGTGAATGGTATCTAACTAAAATGATTTTTGTACTATAGTCACTTTAGAACAAAAAGTGGTTATTCAAAGATGCTCGTCCAATTCCTTTATCTGTTTTATTTTCTCCGGTATTATCGTATGGATTCCTTCGATGCTCTAGTTACATTTCCTCAATTGACATTCTGTTATAATGTGGTTTGCTGTTTTTCTGTGATTAAAACAGCCAAGTGTTGGGCTACTTCGAAGTCACCATTTATGCATCATGTCATCACAGTGGCCTTGACCTGTACGAAGGCTGTTTAGTACAGACCATTCATGTCTAGGTAGTTTCATTCTAGCAACTCTTTGATTGGGGTCAGGTACCAAGTATATTATACTTAAAACCTTAGATGTATGTGCAAAAATAGTGTCCTACATGGCTAAATATTATCTATAATAAATTCTATAATATTTGTATATTTTATAAAAAAACATTATAATGGATTATTCTTAGTACATAAAATGTATTAACTCAGAATATACTTGTTGGAATTTTTAACAGTAAATAATAGTGGTTTTCATTCGAAAAAAATAAGAGCTTATACCGTCACACGATGCTCCTTAAATTGTAAAAATCTTATGTTTAAAATATTTTAATTGCAAAATTCAGTATTTGAATAAAATAGATAAAGTAAGGATAAAACGGTAGTAAACATGCTTGTTGAATCTCCTTGTAGTTGATATATACCTAACATAACCTGTGTAATGCGAATATACTAGACATATATTTATTTATTTGGGTTTGCTAACGAAAACGTATAGTTCTGACATGATAGTTAACCGTAGTTACTAAAACCATATAACTTGTGAACTAATACACCAGGTAGGTACCTATGTAATTCAATTTAATTTACATAGTTATTTACTAAATGCAGACATTGTTTTTTCAACTAAAACCAAATCGGGCTGTTAATAAAGTTTCTACGTACAACATGCATGTATAAATCAAAATAATAAATTTGAATTAAAATATTAACATAGCAACAAGTTTTAATTAAAGAGTTCTAACAAGATATTAGTACCTCAAGCTCTAAATTATTTTACAATATTATTGTTACTTATTGTTTAACAATTTGTAATATAATAAACATAATAAAAACAACAATTCTAAAACAATTTTCGAGAAACTTTGGCTGGTATGAGACATTTGAACTCTCCTGGTGAAACCTATACATACTATCAGCTTTACTTAAAATCTAGAACATGGGTTGAATATATATGTATATGTAATAGAGTAACTGATTCTGTGTAGGTACACGAAGAGAATTTATTCAGTAAATTGTGTTAAGCTTCGATCTTAAATGAAAGTTATTTTTAGTTTTGTTTCGTTTCTATACTTAGATTTTATTTAACATATGGGTACTGTTAAACATAAGTTAATAAATATTTCACCAAATCCAAAGGAAATACCTATTGCCAACTTATTTCATAAATAATATAATGAAATCACAGTACTGAAATGAATTAACTAATGCAACGTTATTTAAAAAATGTGCAATTTTATTTTAAAGCTAAAAGTATAGGTCGGTAAAGAAGTTTATATTCTATTGTATTGTAAACTATAAATATAATTTTTTCATTACCTGTTTATACAACACCAATTAAATACGTTATTCTATACATATACTCTAAAACTTATGAACCATTTAAAAATAAAACATTTCGGCTACTAAGTTCATTTACAGTTTACAATATTATAATATTATATTAGTGTGGTGCGCATATAAATGTTACTTATGAAGAATTAGAATTAGAAAGGAAAAACACTTAATACAGGTAAAAGCAAAATACATATTATGACAATGACTACACGTCCGTCCTCCACACATGACTGGTATTAAATAATATCTGTCCAGAAGTGGAGTGCAAGTTCAGACGAGAAAACTAGGACTACAACTGATAGTGTTAACATCGTAAATACCAATCCATCAAAATAAAAAATAATATTAATTTTATTATAGTAATAAAACGATAAAAATAACATTTATAACAGTAGACTTTTCTTTTTCTATTTTCATTAATTACTCATTCAGGATTACTTTTTCTATTTCATTAACAGCCAAATATATTTTGTAAATTGTAATGGTAAAACAGCCTTAATCGTCATATTATAATAACTATATAAAACTGTTAATTAATCACTCAAATTCTAAATATATTTTAAAATATTTAGCTTTGTTATTATAAGACCCGTTTAAATGTTATATATATATATATATATATATATCATTAATATTTAATAGTACGTCAATTTTATTTTAAGATACTAATATTGATTACTAGATATTATTGTTACAATTTTTAAAACGAAATAAGTAATGGAAATTATTTAAATTCTAAAGCTTAAATTCCTATGACACACAGCTTTTTTCTCTTTAGTCTTAACATTTAAATATCATAATTTCACGTTATATGCTATTGGAAGGCATACTTTTTAATTATAACAAAGTTCAATATCTACTGTCAAAAACTGTATTTTATTTAATTTTTATAAAATCGATACATTCTAATAAATACTTAAATATAAATTAGCACAATAAATTTTTAATTTTTTTTATAAATTCTCATATAATTAGTTTTCAACATTAATATGACACGCTGAAAATGAATGTGCTATTCTTGATTTATATATTTTATATTTCTGTGATGTAGACGCTTTTACTATTTATCAAAATATTTATTTGTTTGAATTTATTAAAATAAATATACAAACCAAAATGGTTTTTTTATTCTGAAAGGCGAGATGAATGTATTGGTTATACATTGTTTTTGTATCATCTTCATTTTTAGACCACTAAAAATGCTTCAATTTTCAATTTTGTGGTTGATCGATTATAGTGGAAATTAGATAAAGTTGGTACCAGGGCTGCTACAGGTAACACGTGATTTTCAAAGTTTTCAAGAAAAAAATACAAAAAAACAGGTACTTACCTATATTAATTCAAAACTAGTTTCCAAAAAAAATTTATTTTGTTTTATTGTTCTAATTCAAATTGAATAAATGTAGGGACCTGAAACTATTTTTAAATATTTATAATAGCATATTGTAGACATGCTTTATAATTTCTAAATATTTTGTTTATATTTCTATTTTGTCTAGATAATTTCAATCGATAAACATTTTTTATTTTTGTAAGTTAAAATGCTTGAAACTATAATAAAATATTACAGATTTGGTTCAAACAGATAAAATAATCCTTTTAAGTTTAATTTTTGACGAAATTGGATTTTCAAACATTATATTAACGATTTTTGTTATTTGTTATAAGCTTATAGCATATATTATTTTATTATACTATAGTTACCTAATCATATGAGAGTTTTATTACCCAAACTCCTAGTAAAATTATGCAATAAACAAATTAAGTTATCCCATAATATCCATATTACCTATATATATTAGTTGTAGAACATTATAGTTTATCTAATGATTTAAAATGTTATCCAATAGTTTAATCAATTAAGATTATCGAAAACGATTTTATCTCCATTATTACTTATAGATATTTATGATCTTTTGACTTAATACATTTGTGCCAGAAAAGGTAAGGTTGATATTTGTCTTTTGACTGGCATGGTTTTTAAAAATAGTAAAATCGTCTTTTAGGTGAGGTATTTTTCCTAAAGTTTAGGATAATATGTGGTAAATATTTTAAACAAATTAAAAGTTAGAATTAAAAATTAAATCATCTCAATACGTTGTAGTTTGTAATAATGTCTCTCCTTTTATGTTTGATATGTTTTTAATGAATGATGCTTATGATAGTGTTTTCATCTTAGTAGATGCGACTCTTAGTAGTTAATATAAGTTATAAATCCAAATTGAAATATTATATATTAATATATATAATATTATATCGTTAAAAAAAAATATTAAAACTACTGTTGAGGTGACACAATGTGATGAATTAAATAATTGTTCTTATATCTAGAACTTAGACTATAATTACAGGTAAAACATTTATCCATCCAAATTAAAAACTATTTAAATATTTATTTTTAATCTATAACAATAACTATTTTTATTTTCTTAGGATAACTTAAAAAGAAAAATTATTACTTAATTTAACTTAGTTCTTAAAAACATAATGATGAATGTTATATACAAATTAAATTATAATAGAGGCGAATGAAAAGTTAAAAATTAAAAATGAGAAGTATATTTATAAATTTAGTTTATTATATAAAGAGATTTAATATATTTACAATCTGTATTTACAAGTTATACAATAAGTAAATGAAATGTGGTTTGATTGACGGGAGGAGGAAGTCACCCAATGGCAACACCTCCGGGCTATCACACTTAAAATTAAAATACAACAAATTATAAAATTATAAATAGAATGTCACTTCAAACAAAATTTTATAATTATCAATTATTACAGTAATTTATATACAAAATTGTAATTTACATATTTCATAAAAATAAAAGATGAACGATTCATTTCAGTCTCAGAGAATCGGTTCAACCGTTTTTTCTTTGAATTTGTCAACTTTTGTACGATTGTTTTAAAGAATTGTATTACTTTTATAGTAGTATTAAATCAGGAGATCAACATTTAGATATAAGTCTCTTCCAATAATGACAAAAGGTCATTTATGTTTTTTTTAAATTTATTATTTGAGTGTCTAGGTTTTGTTTTAAGACTTAAACCCAAAGTCTTTTCTCGTATAATCATTAAGTATATATGAGTGACACATAAGATAACTGATACAATTAATTTTTTGTATGCATTATAATATTTACTTTTATAATGATGTTGGGGTATAAAATGATGATACTTGCGTTTTCACAATTAAAGGTGTGATCGTTTGATTTAGTTTTATATTGTAAGATTTACAAGTGTAGATAGCTTAAGAGCCCGGTAGTGTACCCCCACTCGTCCACTCATGTCAATTAAATAATATAACTACAATACTATAATTCTGCATCGAATAAAATATTACCAGTGTAATGTAGACAAATAAAGGTAAATAATTTATTTTTGCATAGGTACAATATGACCCTTTTACTTGATGAATATTTCCCTCTGACATAATACGACGTTAATGCCACAGGATCGTCGTAATATTATTTTACTGAACATTTACATTGCATTCAATCACAAACGCTGTATTTATCACTAATAATATGGTACTGGTAACTTGATAGCGACGCTACGAACGTATTTAGTTTCAAATACATACTTAAGCATAGGTATACACTATACCGTCTTATAACATGTTTATAGTGTGGGCGTTTTCCAGTTAGGGAGGCGGATATGAGGAGAGTACTCTCTGCTGTGGCTAAATTACCGTAGGTACTAGTTACATTCTGAATTGTTAAATAATCAAATTATTCACAATGCAGTTAAAATTATTAAACCAACTCCATTGTATTAAACATGGATACAAATGAGACTGGAGTATTATGGTTCAAAACAAACACAAGCCTATATCGAAATAAAACCCTTGATAATTTTCATTTTTCAATTATTAAAATTGGATTTATTTTTATTTGTCATAATATAATTATACACAATTCTTTGAAGTCATGAAATCGTAAATGCCACAGCGGGAAGTGAATCGATTGTGGTAAAAAAAAACATTAAATGTCCTTAGTGATAAGTCAATAAATTTCTTTCTTTTCATTCAGTTTATCTTTAATAGGAATGTTTAAAAATCGTTTTATTATGCAATTACATAAATATAATAACACAATAAATTATCTAATTTAAATTAACTTATATTCCATTAGGAAAATACATTTTTAAGAGGTTTTTTTTTTTAATACCTGGTTATAATATACTATTATAATTATTATTGTAATAACATGTGTGTTCCAACGACCCGGCAGTATAAGTATAAAAAGAAGAGTGCACCTTAAAATATACATATAAAATAATAAATAATTACAAAATAATACAACATTTTAATACAAAATAAACATAATTACAACACATAATATTAGAAAACAACACGATTCACGAAAAAAATTTCTTGAGAAATCATAGCAAGTTCGTATTTAAATATTGAAGTTTTAAAAAGGTCCATTTCCCCATCCCCGCTCTAATGGAATTTCGAAATTTTTTTTTTCATTCGATTGCGCTTCGTTGGTTTACCAAAATTAAAAAGGGGGTAAGTGGATGTCGCTCTGCTGTACAGTAGGTATGTAAGTGGGTCATTGTATAATTGATTGTATTAAACTTGAATTCAATGATATAATACCATTGTATATGAAAAATGATTCTGAGCAGAGACGGTTTGTCAGTCTGCATATTTTATATTGTTATTATTAATTATAAGGTACATGACGCTGGCACACGCAAGTTTTAAACTCAACATAAAAACCACATCAGTAATTGTTATGCAATTTGTACAAATTTGTAACCAAAATTCCAAAATTTGGACATCCCCCAATCAACCGTAAAATCCAAAATTTTAACCGACATTAAACAACTAGTAACCAAGCAGTTTCAGAGAAAACTAAATTTCCATTTCGGGGGGCTAATATTTTATTAGCTTACAATATCTGATACAAGATATTTTGACAATCTTCCAACTATATTTAACTTCAATTATGTTTATCTTCATAAGACGTTTGATAAAAAAAAAATACTACTTTCCTTCAAAAATATTTCATATATTTTATATAATATTCAACTAGAAAATTGCGGGGGTTATCACTTATCAACTTAAGAAATTTACATAGTTTGACACAAAATTAAGATCTTACCTTAATTCATTATTATTATCTATAGGTAGGTACTAAAGAAAAAAATTTATATTTGATAAAAAGCCTTGATTGAATATAACAAATCTAAAATTAAAAGAAAAAAAACCTAATGAAAAATCTATATTTAATAAAAAATTATCTGCAATTACAAAAACCTTGGTTGAATAAAGCAAATCAAAATAGAATTCCGAAATCTTAATAAAAATATATTTTTGATAAAAGTCTGTATTTAATCAAAAAGGAAATTCAATAAAAATATCTTGATTAAATTAAAAAAGTCATTTAAAATATTAAATCATTTTTCTATCATTTGATAGAAAACTAAGATTTTTTCATAATTAGTGTTTTAATACAAAAAGCCAAATAGAATAAAAAAAACGTAATTTATTAAAAAAATTTCTATAAAGATTTGTTTGCTTTTTTTAATTTAATCAGGATTTTTGATCTACTTAGTTTTTTTTCATAATTTGTTTTTCAATAAAAAAAGACAAGTAGAATAAAAAACTATAGAAAAAATCTGAATAAAATAACAAAATCTGTATTTAATAAAAACTGTAATGATTAATAATATTATAAATGGTATTATATCATTGAATCCAAGTTTAATACAATCAATTATACAACTTGTAACCTACTGTACAGCAGAGCGACATCCACTTACCCGCTTTTTAATTTTGGTAAAACCCTTTTCAAAATTGATTTAGCATAGTTAGGGGCTTAGCACAAAAGCGGGACCAAGTAGAACAAACGGCACTAACGGAGCACAATCGAATGAAAAAAAAAATTTTTCGAAATTCCATTAGAACGGTGATGGGGATGGTAGAAGTCCATGTTGTAGTTCTCCATATTTCGTCAGTTAAGAGTTGTTTTGATTTTATTCTAAAACATATTTATATAAGAGTTTATTAATAATAAAAGCCATTAAAATAGGTAACTTAATGTTTTTATTTGTAAATGTCGACCAACTAAACAAACAAACAGGTTTATTGATTATTTCACTATTGTTATTCATACACAACATAATATCATTATACATTAGCTATACGTCATATTCAATTGATTATTATATTATCTACTACGCATCATAACCATATTCACATTACTAAGGGGTAGCAGCAGTCATTCATTAACAAGTCAATAATTATACAATTACATAATAATATGTATATTATAATAAACACACACAAACAAACACCGTACCTATACACTTACACTAGGTACCGTTGTAGTTTCGTAACGTGTATAAAATTGCACATATCAATCATCATATAATACAGAAATAGTATCTAAAATAATAATATAATACATCATAATAATATTGTAGTGGCGTGATGTAAATAACAATTTTCTCACATATTATGTGTAATTTATATTATATTATAACAAAAGTCATGGCGTCCAAAATCCCAGTAAATCGAACTGGAAGAGACCTGATGTGGGCCACCACTCGTTTATAGCTCCACTCGCCTGGGTGAAAGATAGCGCATTGTATTATTTATTATAATAATAATTATCAAACGTTTCAAACAACAATTTATTCGTTTGATTTGAAAAGCGATTCTGAGTTGTGGTAGTGCCCAGTACAGAGTAATATTATAGTTCACCCATCGGCCATCCATGCTGAATTGTTCTCAACGTTTTTTTTCCCCGGTTGACGGTGGTTTTTTTTATAAGATTTGTGAGAATTATACTAGCTAACATGATAAAAGAAAACACTTAACAATTAGTCGTATAAACTCGGTTTACAATATTGATGTACGACGTTTTCCTCATTTTGCTTGCAAATAAAAGTTCACAAAACATTTTTTAAATATAATACACATTTTTATAAAAATCTTAAATTAGTCTTTGTATTTTTATTTGTTCCAATGTCAATTATTGCCGTGTTATGGAAACTCCTATTCACTGATCGTACAAGGGTAAATGGCTATTTAAGTTTAAATTAGTTTCAAAATAGAAAAATTAAAAATACGATTGTGAGCCTGTCATTGTTTATTGGCAAATCGGATGCCAAATTCTATTTATTCGTTTCTTGAGCGATAAACTTTACGTTTTATGTATCGAGCATTCTACTATTGTTATTGTATAAACTTATAAATATTAGCAGTGGTTTAAAGTAGCACGTTACTTTTTTTGAAGTGATATTATTAGGGTACGTGTATAGTACGGTAACACTAAACTTTTCAAAAGATAGAAACATAAATTTCACTACTTTAAGCTGGACATCTACGAAAATTAAATTCTGAATTTAATGAAATATTAATTTATGGATAATATCATATTATTATAGTATATAATATTAATTTTTTGTAGAATTATTTTTATTTTATTCTATAGAATATAAAATACATTGTATAGTTTCTTCGTCACATATTGGGAACGTCCAAAGTAAATCGTAAGTACGTATTCATAATCGAGAAACTAACTACATTATTTTTATGCAATGGGCAAAAACAAAAATGATAATCAAAAATGGTTGTAGCAAATAATTTTTTTAAGAAATTTGAGGAAATGCGCCGTATATTATTGAAAGTAGTGATTCCCAACCACTGAATATTAACCTAGTAAAGATTTATAATTGTCTTGGTAAAAAAATCGGTAAGTTTAACCTACCTATGCTGGTAAAATTTTGCAGAGTAAATTTACCGATCTAACATCCCTAATATTTGGACACACATCAATAAACCGTATTTTGGTATTTATAAAATATTATTATAATTATATTTTATTTAATATACAATAAAGGTATTATTCACATTTATTTTATAATTATATTTGCTCAATTTAAATAGAGTATATTTAATATTTAGGTTAAACTAAAATAAATTAAGGTAAGTACCATTATTTATTCTTACAAATTACCATACTGAGTAATTTGTAAAAACATTTATGAATATTCAAAATAAAGCAAAGTAAATTTTGAAGTAGTCAGGTAGAAATGTATTCTATATATTATTCGATACGACTGTATAATGTTTTACTTACCATGGTAGTTTATGACCAATTTATAGTAATTAGTATTTATACATTTTTCTTATTTTTTTATATATATTACCTACACCTATATAACACAATATTATGCATATATATTTAGAAATAAATGAATAAGTAATATATACTTTGTATATTATTTAATCTACACGGAATAACGGTGCTTACTTAAACCCAGCTGTGTGCGCTCTAGTAAATTCTCATTGTTTCTGCAATTTGTAATCTTATCCTTATATTTATTTTTCAACAACATGGAAATACTTATTATTTCAGTATTTTTAACTTGGCTTTTGTATACCTGAACAACTGGAAAGTTGTACTATACTCTGTTGAAGAACTCTATCACAATTAATTGCGTAACTTTAACACATAGAGGCTTTAATTTAACTCAAAGTTGTAGAGGTATAGATGAACACTGCATCAACCCTTCACATCACTCAAACCTTTTTAAAAACAACATTTTAAGAGTGACCAACTGTTGATTCCAAAATGTGAAGTTATGAGATACATTGGGAAACATTCCTAGGTATTTCCTCTGAAGTTATGTTATAGTACCTAACAGCTAAAGTTCATATTATAACTGTCATTTTGCGGTACTGAAGGTATGTATAAGCTAATGTAGTCATGTTTGGTTTATAGTTACGACTGCTTAATTATTTTAATATGGTACCAGACTGGAAGTCAAAATAAGACAGTGCATTTTTGATGCTATAGCTTCTCATCAGGCATTTAAAAAACTACAGTTTGTGTAATCATTATTTAAATTATTATCATTATTATCATTTATTTTCCAACTTCCTAGTTGAAAAATCTGTTCTAGCATATTTTATTAACTAATTAAAAAAAATTTCGTGTTTTCGACACAATGAATTTAATTTACTATCAACAAATAATCGAAAATAAAAAAATCCTAATAAAAATGTATTTGATCAACGTAAAAATGATATGCGTAACTTTCATTTGTCTTAGTTTACATAATATCAAATGTTCTGATTTAAATGTTATAAATTCACTATACATTAAATAGTTATAAATAATAGATCCTTAAATTTACTAGGATATTATAACAATTTTTCAGATTTTTCAAATTTAATCTGAATGTTAATAAGAATGAAAATGTATAGCTATTATATTATTATTTTCAATAGACAATAGTTATTACTCATTTATATGTATAATATTATGTATTCATTCATTATTGTGCCTAGCTTCGAACTACAAATATAAAATATCTTGAGACTAGAAACCATACCAAGTAGATGATAGTGTATAACAAAGATATTGTACAACGGGGCATCTGCAAATTGCAATACCTTTATAACTGTTGATGGTTAGAATTATGTACTAGGGAAGTCCAGTTATTATTCAACTCTTAATTTACATATTTCAGTATATGGTTAAAAATATAAATTTATAACTGAAGATTTATGCCAGAAGCAAGCAATATTCCTCGATAATAACCACACTATAACGATGAAATATAGGTATCGAATAAACAATTATAGGTAAAGCAAATACCATCGATTTTGATTAGTGTAAATAAAACAATTCCAATATACAAATTATTTGGAGTCGTGCATTATTAATAAATTAATAATTATAAAACAATGTTATATTGATGCAACCAACAAAGTAATAACATTTTAAACATTTAGAACTAAATAAACTAATATGGAAATACATTTAGCGAATGGAAATTATATCTAGTTCAAGAAAAAACAATGTAAACAAGCTACAATCCGCTAGTAATCTTTGTTGTAGAATAGCGAGAAACAAAATAATATATTGTTAAAATAACTATGACCTGTGTTTACCGATATACCTTCTATTTTCATATCGATATATTGTACAAAGTATATCAGTTGGTGATTTTGGAACATAAAAGCTTATAAATATTTGAAAGATAAAAAACTTATTAATATGATGTAATATTAAATTTGTAAATTATCTACTTACCTAAATACCTGTCGTATACTTTTCGCTACTTATTTAGGTTTTGCCATTCATGATTCACAACATTGTACACTTTCAGGCTACAATATTCCACACGTTGTTATTAACGATTAACAGATTCAACAATTATGAAAATAGGTACGAATTTTACAGTATATAACTTATAAATAGAAACAGGATGTGGATGAGTGATAACCTACAAAAGTACAAAATGATTTAATGATCTTTAAAATTAAAAAATGACCAACATCTTTGAACATTATTAAAAAAAATGACATCTGATTTTAACGATAAAATTAGTAATATAGTTTGATAAGAGTATGTCTGCAGTAGAAGAATAAGTGGTAACACAACAAAAATCTTCTATAGTATTGGTACAAATATTTTAAAAAATGTATCATATTCTTTGATATCAAAAATTTAAGAAAAATAAACAACTACAATGTACAAAAGTTAAGAGAAATTACTTATAATACCTATGAAAAACATTGTAAAAAAATGAATATAAAATGTTAAAAACCAAACAAAGAGTATTTTTTATAAATAAAATTGTTAAAAAATAAAAAACATGCAAAATAAAATATATAAGTTCAGAGTCAATGAAGCATGAATCAAATTTTGTATCTTGGTGGACATTGTATAAGATTATGGGAAAAAATGCAAATACCATCCTATTTGTATTTCTAAAATATGAATAGATTCTAGAATAAAATATTATGCAATAAACATATTAAAATATTATTATATTTATATAATAATAAAAACTGATAAAAATATAAAAATAGTACCTAAGAATTTGTCCCCATAACTGAGGAAATGTAGCAAACATTAATGAATTATTCATAATTTTAATAATGGAGTGATTTTCTTTTTGCAATTTAAATGCATTCTTAACTTAAAATTTAAATATTTAAAATCAAAACATCTAATACTTAAACAACTTTTATAATAAAAACAACTCTTATTAGAATGCACGAAAAACCTCTCGATCGACCACATTGTCACTAAATACCCAAAACACGTCGAAGCTCGGATAATTTTCAAAAACCCAACATCCCTCTGACTTGCTCTCAGCGAAGAAAACACGAAGCAAAAATAGTGTATTCAATTTCTAAAATAAAAATAAATTTTTGATACGATATTGGTCAGTAACACAATCAACAGCTTACAAATTATTTTTGTAAACCATTCAGAAATTGATTATGTGTATACAAGCTCCATTTCCAACTTATTTTACAACATTAAACTAAATATTTGTATATTATTTTGATTCATTAAACACATAATTTATGTTTTTTTCATAATATCAGACATCTGTTGCATAATCCAATAGGTTATAGTAATTATTGTGATACGTGAATTATGAATTAGGTATATACGTATTGTATTATTTATTCTAGAACACGTGGATGGCAAAATTATTTTGTAATACACATAAAAATGTATAAAACCAATCTTTATTTTTTAGTTTATTTGTGGGAATTTTAGCATCTAAACTGGGCCATGAATTACAATTTACCCAGTGATTTTTCATAATAAATTAATGTCAAAAATCTGTATTAAAAAAATGAACAAACCCAATAATAAATGTACAGACAGTGGCGTATATAGAAATAATTTTTGGGGTGGGCTATAGTAGATAGAAACTAGCAAGTGATCTATTACTTAGAGGCCTACTGTCTGAGTCTACTATATATTTAACAGTTTCTATAAATATATTCGTATTTGTTATTTATCAACAGGCTATGAAATATTATAACTTAAGTACCTAATAAAATACATTGTTGTTCTATTTAAAAAGACTGTAATTTCAGGGGGGGGGCTGCAGCCCAATATTCCCAACCCTTATATACGCCACTGTGTACCGAAATATATATTATGAAGTACTTTATTAAAATACTTATTAAAGTAGGTACAAATGTACAGTATATATATCCAGTCCTATTTCTGTATTTACAATAAAATGTAATATATAATAGTTATTGTATTGTTTAACAAAGTCATATTTAATGGATTTCTCATTAGCTACTTAAGACGCTTTGTTATTCGTAATAATTATCACTAACTGTCTAATAGTATAATTTAGCCAAAAAAAGTATTAGTTTCCAAGCTTCAAAAAATAGAAATAATAATTTTAGTTTAAACATTATTTAATTAACAATTTAAATATTCAGATTTTGTTAATATATCCAGAAAAATATACACATATTTTAATATTTATTTTTCCAAACCATAAAACAAGCTCAGTAAAAATAATATATTACTATATTTTAATATGCTTTATACTTAAAAAAAATAGTTTGATTACAGTAAAAATAATATATTACTATATTTCAATATGCTTTATACTTAAAAAAAATAGTTTGATTACATACCTAAGTAATAATATTCACTTTCGAATTTAATATTATAAAAAAAATACCTGCTGCCAAAAAATTCAAACAAAAAATAATATTTTCCTGTACATACAAAGTATTGCGGGATTATGTCATTTTAGATTCTGAGCGGAGCGATGAATGTATTGGTTTTACAATGATGTATGTTTTTATATTTTTATTTATATTTTTATTTATATTTTTGTGTCTGTCATCACGTTTTAGGACAGTAAAAGTGCTTGGATTTTCTTCATCAGTAGCTTTTCTGATAGGAAAGTGAATCTAGTTGGTACTTTGGGGGCTCAAAAGTATAAATTTCCCAGTAGTTTTCACAAGCGCCGGGAAAAACAACATAAAAATTAAGGAAAAACAGGAATTTTTAAGCAAAATTGGTTTTCCAAAAAATCGATTTTGGTTATTGGTGTAACTCTAAAACAAATGAACGTATATACATGAAATTTTCACTGGTTGTTTATATTTGCATTTTCTATACACGATAACATTTTCAAAATATTTTGATTTATTTTGAACTGTTTAGGGATATTTTCATTTTCCATTTTTTTTTAGTTTTTTTTCTAAAAATATCAATAAAATTTTATTTATTGGTTGCGAAAGCTTGAAAATTTAATAGAAGGCTCCTAATATGTTGTTTCAAAGGCAGATGAAAAATATTAAAAATCCTTAGTCACAATTTTTTTTATAAGCATTTAAAGTTCAAAAATTGACAAAATATGGAAAAATCACGAAAATTAGCAAATTATTTTGAGTTAAGAATTCGTAAAAATTTTTCTTTTTAAATCTAAGATATGAAAATGTAATACAAGATTCCTTATAATATTGTCTACCTGTATCAATAAAAAAATCTCTACCGGACAGTTAAATTAAATTTTTATGAGCGTTTGAAATTCAAATTTTTATAACATTGGATATTCACTCGATTTCTCATGTAGCGATTTCCTTATTTTGTTGTTATTCATAAACGAATTACTATAGATACATGAAAATTTCACTGAATTTTTATATTAGCATTTCCTATTCACCATACAATTTTGAAAATATTTTGACTCTTTTTGAGCTGTTAAGGACATTTACAGCTTTCAATTTTTTTTAGTTTTTTTTTCTATGAATATCAATAAAGTTTTATCTGTTGGGCCAAAAAGTGTAAAAATTTAATACAAGGCTCCTGATATATTGTTACAATATCAGTTGATAAATATTAAAAATACATAGGCACAATTTTTTTTTATAAGCATTTAAACATCGAATTTTGACAGAATTTTTCAAAATCTCGAAAATTATTAATCATCGTAATTAATAAATTATAAAATGTTCAGTTTTTATAGCTAAGGATTGAAAATTTAAAACATGATTCCACGTAAGTTGTTAATTCTCTTACCGAAAATCTAAAAAATATACAATCACAGTTTATTTTTATAGTCATTTTATGTTCAAATTTGAACGAAATTACATATTAAAAAAACCACTAGCTTCCTTGCTCTGCTCAGAATCTAAAACCTAGTTATTTTGATGTGATTATATAATATTATTCGTGGGTACCTACTTGAAACTTCTAAAGTGTACTATTATATATCTATGATAGTATCAGGGTTTGTTATTGATGTTGATGTATAACGTGTTCTAACTTCTAAGTACCTAATGGATATTGTGATAATGTGATATGATTAATTTGGAATTTATTATAGGTCAATTTTTTTTTTAATACCATAGATATATGTATATAATTTGTCTTAAACCTAGACTGACATACCGTCTTCGCTCAGAATCGTTTTTCTTATACAATGATATTGTATCATTGAATTCAAATTTAAAAGCATCCATTATACAGTGACCCACTTGTAACCTACTGTACAGCAGAGCGACATCCACTTACCCACCTTTTTTAAGACTGAGTTTTGTGTTAATCATATATTTTTATATGTATATTATACTGATGTACATGTTTTGTATCGACTATATCGAACAATTGTCCTACATATATTTTACCCCTTAATAATCAAATACATTACCTCCCCTTTTTTTCCATATAGCTTATATAATTCGAGTTATAAATGTTCACTATTTATATTTTATTGTTAATATTTTTTTAGACATTACTGAAATGAATACATATATATCTATTTTAATACATTATTCAACATTATATAATAATTGTTGTCACAAAAATGAATTTACAATTTTGGAAAAATTAAATGTATAAGTACCTATATATTTTATGTTCCTACGACGGAATTCATCTCTTATTCACTCTGTGCTATTCTTGATATTATTATTTATAATATTATACAATAATAAAGATTTTTTTTTCTATGCATGTGGTTGACCGAATGCCTAAGTGTAAATTTATGTTTAAAAAATATATGCGATTTTACTATGAGAAAGAGAAAAGAGGAAAGTACAAGTAGAAAAGAAAAAATACATTTCTGATAAATTACGTAACCTATGAGGGATGTAGATAATTTTAATATAATTAATGAATCAACGTACATAATATTATATATCACATATAGGTAAAAATAGAAATAATATTTAACTTATTTTTGTTATTCTTCGTATAATAGCTTCTATGTACAATATCAACTGCAGTGCTTATTAGCTATAATGTAAATTTACTTTTATTTCAATCGACATACATTTTAATAAATGCTATATTTTTATTTTTTATTTAGCATACTTAATCGATAATCATCAGTTCGCTTAAACAAAGTAAAAAAAAAAAGTATTATTTAGCTTGTTGCTCCTACTTATTTGTGATCCCATAATTTCACTTTGTCATTCGGTAAATAATATTGATTTATCATCTTTCTAGGTTCTTCAAATTTATATACATTATCCTAATAGCTTAACCATAAAAATATATTATTATTATATTTCCAAAATTGACATATTTTTTATTTACATTACTTTAAGTAGTACAATAAGTAAATTTGATCAGACCAAATAATGACAAAAGGTTGATTAGTTAAAATTAGTTAAAACTAGATACACACAATTAAAATAGTTTGATAGAGTTTCAATTTATTTACAACAAAATATATATTATTGGAGTACTTAAATCCACCAGATAACTAATTATCAACAATTAATTATAATATAATCTATAATGAATCATAAAGCTTTGGTAGTTTATCATGAATAGTTTAACTTGAAAAAAATGCTTTGATCAAGATATTTTTTCTTTGCGCGATCAAGCGGCTTTTCTTAATCAAACAAGCGGACATAAATATGTAATAAATTCAATTTTTAATCTTTCGGTGTTGCTAAAACAGTAACTAACCAAAATTTCGCCGGGAAAAAACTAACTACAAAACACTTTTAAACGTACGTGACTAAATTGTCAATGTTTTGGAGCATTAAATTATTTTTTATTCTTAATAAAAAATAAATAAATAAAAAAATACTGGTATGAAAAAAGCACACAAGTCTAAATGTAAAAAAAAAAAAACCGTACGCTAATTTTGCGTCCGTTACAATGTGTACATTTATAATGTTTAATTCGGATACGAGAGGGCAAAAGCAATTAAACCCGTAAACCCTGGTTTATTTTCTCATGCGAGTAAAAATTTTCTCGGCAGAAAATACCCACAGGCTCATCCACAATACAATTGTTCTGACCTCTGATAAAATATCAACCCCTAAAAAAAAAAAAACAATTATTTTTGTCCAGCATTAGCAGTGCCCCACTAAGTCTTCAGAGAATCAAATATATTATTCTCGTTAACGTAAAAAAAAATAATTTAGTTCAAATATTTAACCCCTCACAAATTACCACCAAAATCATTATTATGATCGCAATTGCCACAGTAATATTTAAATATAATATATTTTCATTTACAAATTACCTAACTATCTGTTCAAAATGTATGGACTTTATAAAAAAAAAAAAAACATTACAAAAGAAATAATTGCTGCGTATATTATACAAGAAACGGGTAATACGAGTATAAAATCGAATAATCAAATCTGTAAATATTATATCAATATAATATGACTAAATATATTTTGAACTAAGACATTTTGAAGCATCTCGTTTACGTATTATGGTTAGTACATTTATATTTATAATAAAATATTTTTACAATAAATTATAGTTGATACAATTATATACATTTTTTCACATTTTTATGACATTTTTTAAAAGAAAAATGTTAGGTCATTTTTTATTGTAATATTTTTTAGTTTATATCTCATTAATGCATTTTTTTTTTTTTTGGTACTTTTTTAGTTCTATGATTCCTATCTCTAGTAATTAATCTATCAAAACAATTAATATGTATTATCAAATAATTTATAATTTACAGTATTATATTAAAAAAAGTGATTTTAACATGTTCCTTAAAAAATACAAGACGAAACATTATTTTTAATTCTTCAATTTTGAAATAATAAAATTAAAATATTCTCACAAATAATAAATTATATCATTAATTAGGTTCTACCTCAAGAATTCTAAAATTTAAAATGCTTTAAAAAAAATTAAAAATTAACTTTCATGAAAATATTAGAAAAATCTTATACGTTTTACAATATAATATATTTCTAATATTTTACTTACACAATTTTAGTTTAAAATTAAACAATACATTTTAACTTTAATGCATTGCAAATAATGTCATACACTATAGTTTAGACGGATGACTAAATCAATAAATTTTAAATATTCATCTAAGATCTACATAATTGAATTCCAAGTAGTTAGGTAGATATATAATCTAATTTAAATTATGTTTAGAGAAAATACATATTATAGAACTAATAAATTATTAATTAATTGTGCCAACTCAGTTGTCAATTAACATAAGATTTGTTTAAGCAACTGTCAAATACACTACTGATAAATTGACTATAATAATATACACATTAAAACAAATAAAGGGATCTTAAAATAATATAAGTAGACCGATCCCTATTCCTATATCCCTAATCATTTTTTTTTACTGGTTTAATAAAAATACAAATAACGTTGTTTTTTAATAGGTACCTAACTTATATTAAAACTCGTGATGTGTATTGCATGAAAATTATAAATATGATGATTTTTTAGCATTTAATGTATATTTTTTTGGCAACTTTTTATCTACTTTTAGCTACGGTGCTGGCGATTGTTAATATTTCTAATGTCTTGTTGAAATTGATCATTAGATGATTTATATTATTAATAGGTTTATTACAAAATAGTGTTCTAAACTATTTTGATTCATTAGCAATAGTTTTCATTTTATATTCAGTGTGTATGGTTAGCGTAAGTTACATTTGTAACCTATGGAATAGAAGTTAAGATTTAACGAAAAAGGTTTATCGTTTAAAATGTTTATATTTTATAAGATGTGAGTTTTCCCCATATAAATAATATATGACTGTGGAATTTTTGGTCATTTATAGATTTTTTTAATTGGTCATTATCCCACATTTACACCTTGACCTTTAGCGCTACTTGAACCAACATTATAATAACATACGTAGATATAAATATTGTTAGCCAGTTGAATATTATATTTTAATATGTACCTCAGAAATTCAAAAAAACATACTTAATATGGGAGATTTAAGTTTTTTGAGTAATTTTTACATAATTATATGTAACTAGAGCTTACTACAATATACATATCATGTAAGTATTTTTTTTTACATTCCAGATTATACTTAGGAAGTTTATTAAAGAATTTAGCTTGGAATAAAATTATTATTTATAGTCCCTTATCCGATTGAGAGAATTAATCAATTTTTTTTTTTGTATATTTGGGGACCTTCGGATACCTAATTTGTATTAATTATATTTTATTCTATAGTAAAATTTATAATTATATGGCGTCTAATAAAAATTAATTCATTGTGCAGTGTTCACATTAATTAGTTAGAGACATTCAAAATTAATAGACGAAAATTAAAAAATGTAATATTTTATTGATATACCTAATGTTATTAGGTACAAAAATATATAACCAAATGATAAAACTACACATAATCCATAATAATTTAAAAGTAAAGAATTTATTTTTAATTTGGCTTTCTTAATAAAGTTAATTCGAAATGTTTTATTCAATATTATATATTATGTTTTATAGAATAGGGAGGTACTTATTCATTTAAACCCGGGTTTTAATCAAAATTATGTTTTGACCAGTGATGTTTCTAATTTTTTTAAATTGAAACTATCATAATATAATGTAATAATAAACAGTAATTACTTTATATTTATTTTATCATTGGTTATAAGTTATAACTCATAACCAAATTATTTTGACTAGAAGATGAAAATATCTTATTGCCTATTTTTAAAAAATAAAACTTACGTACCTATATTTACATTATTATGTTGAATAAATTGAAAATATTATAATAACACTTAAAAATTGAGACAAAATTAATGTTTGATAATTAATTTTTTTCTTATTAACTTGTAAATTTGTTCAATAATATCTACAAAGTAGAAACATAACTTTTGGAAGAAAAAAAAAAGAAAAGAAATTTAGTATAATATGAAATTAGTTAATAGAAAATAAATAAGTTAAAAATAAAAAAATAATTTTGTTGTGATACAAATTATATAACTCAAATATACTTTAAAATTTTAAGTTATTTACCATTTTACATTAATTATAAATCTCCATTCAAAACATTTTAAGGAATAATATTTCACCGAAGTATCCACATAGATTGTGTAGTATTATAATACCAACAAACTTATCCCTAGGATCAATATTTTTAATTAAATTTTTCATTGGTTAAGTGCGTATAAGATGATTAAAATCATTGATAGGTTAACTACTCTTTGATTTTTAGCAAAAATAGTAAATTATTATCATAAATTATCAACAAATAAACTATTACCAACTACTGGTAACTAGTACTACATTTGTTTTGGATAACTAGACGTTGAATAGTAATAAACAATTTAAATTTGCGTTATCAAATTTGAATAAGGAAATAGCAAACTTTAACTTTTTCTACGAGTTCATATAAAAATTATCAAAATCATTTGCGTCTAGAAAGAAAGAAAAACTATAAACGTAAAAGTAGAATACTTTTAGGTGTACATTGTTTTTGTCCACGTCATAAAAATGCACATAGAAATCAAATTTTTCTTTGAACAGCAGAACAAAGAATGTACTCCTGGGAACAAAAGTGGCAGTCGGCAGATGTCAGTTGAATGATTTGATTGTTTTGAAAGAAAACTTACGATTGCTAGACAATATAAACAAAAATAGTAAAACAGGTGTATGGCGTTTCGAATTAAACTATCCTTGTATTTTAGTGGTTGTAATGAACTTTGGATAAAACCAACAAAACTTACAAGGAGTATAATTAAATTACTATTCGTTCCTTAAACTAGACAAAGAATCCACGAAATGAAGTGTTTGTTATTAAGGTTTTGTTTGAATAAATAATATGTAAGTGTCATAAAAGTTTTGTTGGTACATTTTTGATTAAAATGTTTGTGATTTGAAAACAAGAAGTTGTAGAGTGTAGTTTCGAAGCGGTTTAACTAACATGGCATTTTAAATAATATATTTCTGTAAAACCATGCCACAACTACACTCATGACACGTTTTGATAATCTTCTGTTTTATGGAATACACAAATAATAATATTATTATAATACGACGTACAGCCGTTATCCAACTGCACTCAACGGACAGTTTCATTTACTATCTACATCATAGTATTGCAAATCTGTTAATTCGTATTTGACATTTTCGTTTAATAAGTGCCGAGTGAGTCGGTGGTCGGTCGTGGCGTGGAAGGGCGGACTGGTGACGACGGTGCGAGTGGTTGGGTTGCGACGGACATAAAGCGAAGAGCTGAATCCAATGTTAGAAACAGAGCCTCAGAGTAAACAGTTTAAATAATATACAGTATACGTATATATAAAACCTGCATATATACAGGTTTATTTACTGACAATTAAAGCGGGTTGTTTGGAGAAATAGCGGTTTCCCACTGCAATCCTGCAATCGTGCTGGTCCGTTACTACCTACCTACCTACTGCAGCTCTGCCATTGATGTAAATTCTGCGTTAGACCATTCGTCGTCGGCCTCTAATCGACAATGGTACTTAGGGTCGAACAGAATACGAGCCTCGATTGTGTACCCGCCGCAGAGGTTAAACGTAAACTTTAATCACATCTTGAAGATTGAATGTACCGTGTTCGGAGGACACTTACATAATCACTTCGAGTTCTGACTCAAATATTTGTGGCACTGTAAACAATAATATTCAAAAATGAATAATTCATCGACACAAATTGCACCATTAGCATAGTTCCTGTTGGAAAAGAAAAAACATTAGATAAAATAAAAAATCCCATTTTCATAATTATGTTTCATTTGTGAAAATTATATTCATTTTTTTTTCTATTTTTATTAACTACAGCTTAAACATTTAAATTAATGATAATATGGCTGAAGATTGTTTTGTAAATAAAAAACTATTGTCTTTACCAGTATTTTGTATTTATTTTAGTATCTTTGGTATTTTTAAAAAAAAATGTATCATAAGCAATACAATTAGGTATTATTGTTTTCATAGACAGTACTAAATATCTAAATTTGTATTTTACAAGTAAGTAGGTACTCAACGTAAGTAGTACATGTAATAAAACTAGACAAATTATTTTTATATATTCATTGCTTTATTTTTACTTACAATTTTTATTCATTTTATATTATAATTTAGACAATATCAACAAATAGCTAAAAACATGTCTATTATTCGGCATCAAAGTAGACACCTATTCACTGAATCCAAAATGGCAAAATCTGAAGTTCATCTATTTTTCTTTATTAAAACTCTGATTTCACACATCAGATTAGTTTTGTAGCAAGTAGCAACACACTATTGAGTTAAAGTGCCTATCACTGTTAAACGTGTAAACAATATAGAAGTACTGTATATAGTTTTAACCGATTTCATGATGTGAACTAGCTTTTATAAATTGGCTGGATTCGCCAACAATACGCAATCTGTCATTATTTGGTTTATTTTAAAATGACACTTTCTAGAAACTTTTCGTCTTTCAAATCTAAATGAAATCCGTGTCTTAATCAATCATATGAACTATGTGTCTAGAATATTCTCAACAACCCCATTAATCACTAAAGGACATGTATATGGACTTGGATAGGTATACAATAATATACTTTAATATTTTAGTTTCTGAATGAAAAATGGAACAATTAGTTTTATACTTTTATACAATCATAGTGCGTTAGGTAATTATATTATTTTATACCTTGAAAAATATGAAAATATTTGAACTTTGTAAAAATAATATGATAAATATTAAGATTGCCATTGTGTGTTACCTATGCTCATATTCGTAATTTTGTTCTCATCACCTCATCATTTCATTAATCTATACAATAAAATAGATACATATCGATAAATTATTTAAAAAAGTTGTCAAGTTAACGGAACGTTTACAATAAAATAACAAGCAATATTAGGTATATTTATCAAGCAAATATAATTATATTTATAAAATCAAAATACTTTTTTATAGATTGTTTATCAGAATCAAAAATAAATTTAACTATAAGACCTACATGGTAGTTTTTCTAAAATTAGTATTATTAACAGGAATTTAAAATATTATTAGCTATATTTAGTGTTTACTAATAAATAAACTATAAAGTAATATTAATTGCTGATCAAAAAAGTGTACTAATTTTGGATCTGTATATTACTATATTATTATACCTAATGTGTTTTTACATTTCCACTTGCTTCAGTTCGAAATTATCGAACAAAGTACTTATTTAAATAATTATAGAAAAAAAAATAGTTTCACTTATAATCTGTGAATCACAACGAACATATTTGCTTTGAAATTTGGTCAATATGAGAAATAAATCTACCTTATCTATATTAGTATGTTTATGTTCTCAGAACAAGGCGGATACAAATATACAATATATGTAATATTTATCATTATTATATCAATCGTATTATTAGTTCACTCAAAAAGTATAAAAATGAACGATTTTAGGTATAGAAATTGTATTTGTAAGTTACAAATTACAATAGAAAACAATGAATGCTTTCAATCAATGCAGCATAGGTATACCGACAAGGAATTCATTTTACATAAACGTTAGGACAAAATGTGGAATTACAGAATGACCAACATTGCAATTTTTGGTATTTAAGTATTTTATAAGAAATTTATTATATAGGATCGTTAACAGTTTAGAGAATATATTATATAATATATTATATTTTATACACATAAATGTTGAAAATTTTTAATCAATAACACTAAAATGTATATTATGATGAGTTTGAAATAAATAAAGAAAAATATTTTACGTGGAACAAATATCAATATTTTAGATTATAATATTATATAAAGTGATGAAATATTATTACTAAATTAAGGAGAAAAAAATGTATATCGTTTACACAATTACTTTTAAACTTAAAGTTAAGTAAATTCCAAACAATTCGACGTAATAATAAAAATAGTTAAGATTAATTATTTAACATAATATTATACAGTTTTACATTAACCCCGCCAGACGCCCACGATACGTCTTGTAGATATTGAGTATTTTAGAACTTTCTTCAAAGGTTAAAATAACATTTTCAGACACTCAAGGTATATTCTGTGTAATTTTAGATTCTGAGAGGAGCGATGAATTTATCGATTTTACAACGATGTGCGTTTTTATTATTTTTATTATTTGTGTCTGTGTACACGATAAGTAGTCGAAATAATGCTTCGATTTTCAACTTCTTTAACTTGTTCGATGGGAAAGTGAATATAGTTGGTGCATTGGGGTATTCCCAGTAGTAAAAGCCCCAGGTAAAACAAAAAAAAAATTCTATCATATTTATATTCATCAATATTATATCATTGAATTCAATGTAACACAATCAATTACAATAGTGACCCACTTGCACCTACAGTACAGCAGAGCGACACTCACTAGTTCACTTTTCTTCTAATAATATACATGCAAATTGAAGTAAAAATAAAAAAACAGTTGATTATAAATAAATATATTATGATAAATTAAATATTTTATACTTTTTTTAAAATGCTAAAATTCAAAATATAATGAATAGGTAAGTACATTGCACTACTATATACTGATATCAATAAACCTTTTTCGCTAATAAAACTTTTAAACTTTTTTTAAACTTTTGTCAGTACACACAAAGAAAACTGTTTAATACTTTGTAAATCATTGTTTAAAATTTTAACTATTTAAATCTTAAATTATCTTTAAATGTCAACAACCTAAAAAACTACGGCTACAAAGTTTTACCGCATTTTCTTACTAGAACAATAATACTTGTACTTTTAACTTCCCTAACGACCTTTTAAATAAATTAATATAAATCATATTAAGCAACTATACTAAATTATTGAAATATATTATATTACACAAGAAAAATTGTTAGGAATTATAAAACATATCATTAAAATAAAATAATCAATGTAAATATACTTATTTTTTTGTGATTTCACTAAAATTATTTTACCATTGTCAGAGAAAAAAGGAAAATGATTTTCATTAATAATTAATAAAGATTTTTTTCCTATTATATTGCATAAAATATTACAATTATCTCTAGCCACAACTTTTATAAATTAAAATCACAAAAATTTACTAATTTTATATTAAAAAGTAAAACTAATAAATCAAAGCCTATTTACTAACTTGATTAAGTACCTATGATATTATTAAATTATGTTTACTGTCCACTGCAAACCAACACAACACGAAATTATTAATTAGTATTAAAATTAAAATGATATAACTATTGTTAACACATAATATTTTAAAATTAATGATACAGTTTTAATAATTTAATTGGAAAAATGTATAGAACAGCGTGGATTAAACCATAATTAAAACTTTAAGACAAATATATTATTCATATAAATATATCTTATTATCTACAACTGTATGTGAGTAAAAATAATCAACTAACATTATTTAATTAATTTGATAAAATTAATAATTTTGTGTTTTAACTTTTAACATTTTACATTTATTGTAATATAATATTACTCGAATCATATTCATAACTATAAAATTCATTACATTGTTTAATTCATTACTGTTGGTTATTTGTATGATATATTACAACTAATAAAATATTTATTTGAACACTAAAATAAAATAATCTCTGCTTGTAATAATTATTTTGTTTGGAATGTGAAGATTTATTATTTATCGAAAAATTTACAATACACAGTGCAGCACTACTCCCTGTCTTATCCCCGAGATACGCGAAGCAAAACAAGATCACAACAGCCGGTTTGTGTTTACCTAGATAAGTAAAGTAGTTTACTTATTTTTAATTGACTATAATAGAATATAATATGATAGACAAGAGTTGTGAAAAATAGTGATAAATAAATAATATTATATTATTCGTATTTTTTTATTATTATTATATTTTGAAGACTATTGCACCTAGTACATATTTTCAATTAATTTTTTCAGCAAACAAGGTTAGGTATTCAATAACGATTTCTCAAATCATTTTCCACTCGAAGTCTCGAACACAATATTAAATATGCATTACATTGATTAATCAGTGAAACACCACTGCTGCGATCTGCGAGTATAAGAGATTAATCAAAAGACCAAATAATAACCTATAAATTTGACTGTTTTTTAAATGCGAAAAACATTCAACGTTTGTAAGAAAAAAAAAGTTTTTATTTAATTAATGTGCAATTATATTTTATATTTTTTTAAGATTATTATGATCCACAACAAATAATATTTACTTCAATATTACGCATGATTTGTTTATAAAATATAGAACTATTATATTGTATTAGATTTTAAACACACATTAATCATAATTCCATAAACTATTAACGTTTTTCGAAATAGTATTTTGACATATTAGGTACAAGCCTACGTTTTTGAAAAACAATTATACATTTTACTCTTCTTCTCGTTACAGCTTATAATATTTTTACGGTTTTGAATGAAACATTCATTTTTTTATTTCACATTCATAATCAGAAGATTTTTTCAAAGTATTTTAATGTACAAAAATAGAATTTTAAATATGTAATTAACTAGTTATAAGTATCAATTAATGTTTAAATGTGTGGAGTAGTCGACTATTATTTGTGGGCACTACATTGTGCCACTCTACTCCAATTATCTAAACATTAAATATCTATTTATAAGTCATAAGTTAACTTAACTACTCGTTTATTAAAATCCTATTTTTATATACCAAAATTCTTCTAAAAAATATTCTACTTGGTAAGAAATTAAAAATGTATATTATCGTCCAAAAAGTTAAGAACCTAAACAATTATGACATTAGAAAAAATTTAATATTTTGAAAATTTTTATATGTATAACTTCCAACAGTGTAAAAAAAAAAAAAAAAAATTTTAATAATAGTTGTAGTTCTTATGTATAAAACATTACTTAAACCTCTTTGGACATATGGTCTCCAACTATGGGGCACAGCAAAAGCGTCCAATACAAACAAAATTCAGCAATTTCAAAATATTGCTCTTCGAAAAATTACCAATGCTCCACCCTTTGTTTCAAATTACACTATTCATAATGACTTGTCAATAAAAACTGTAACAGAAGAAGCTATACGTTTCTACAAAATATTTCATGCCCGGCTGCAAACACACCATAACCCACTCATTAAAAACCTATCCATCCAAACATTACCTGGCAACCCCAGGCGTCGATTAAAAAGGCGATGGTGCCGTGATTTGCTAGGGAACTAATTATCTAATTATCAATTATATAAAAAAAAAAAAAAAAAAATCAGTTTAGATAAACATAGCTAGTTTCATACAACCTCCAGTTAAGTGCCATTAGTGGGTGGCTTCTTACTCACGTACTCATGTTATATTTTAAACCCTTATCAAATATGCTTATTGTGCAAAATTGTACAGATTGTATATACATTGTGTAAAATAAAAAAAAAAAAAAAAATAATAGTTGTTTTTGAACTATCCAGTTTCTTACGAAAATAAAACCATTCTGTATAATATTCAAATAATTTACTGGCTAGTAATAATTAATTATATTATTCAATAAACCCAGAACATTCAAAGTTATTTATTGCATTGTAAGAATTTAAATTTGGTGAACCTCCTATTTAATAGAACTTTTTGATTTTTGATAAATGGTACTTTGTACATAAATTACAGATAATACCGGAACATAATCAATGAATACAAAATATAGCACTGTAACGCATTGTCATGAAATGTATTTGATTAGGTACGTTTAGTTGGCACTGTAAACTAACGTAACAATAGAGGAAGTTTAAATGTTAAACTAATAGTATATTGTAATAATATACGGTTTTGCACAGGCTATATTAATTATTATCATTTTATTTTGTTGATATGGAATTAAATAAATAAATCGAAATTTGTCTATCCTATAACGGTTTATGAAATCATGATTCATGAGTACAATTGTAAAATATCAAATACAAATAAATTTGCATTGTGAAAAGTATATGATATCAGCTATTGACAAAGGCATGAGAGAGTGTGATTAAATTCATAATTTATAAAAGAAACAAAATTAATTATAAACAAATGTGTTAATAAATGTAACACCAATTATTCGTTTATATCTAAAAAAAAAATTTAAATAATATTATAATATTATATATAATATATATATATATTATACAATTCATAAACATGGTGATTATGACCGCACTGAAAACGAAGGTTTAAAGGGTCATAAAGACACAAGATCTCATAAGTTGCATAACGATGTCATATTTTACATACAAACAGTATTATACATTTATACCTTTTGTAGATTCCTTCCATTTTGCTTTTATACGTTAAAATACTATATAATATAATATTTGTACATACAATCGCTATAGACATGTTAACGTAAAACAATTATTATTTAAAGTTCGATACTTTAGAATTTTTTTTGTTTTTACTCTTAATTATTGAGATCTGAGTAAACATGAACTATACAATTCATCAGATAATATCAGGGTAGGAAATGAACATAGAGTGCCGTTTTTGTTTTTAACTTTTTAATATAGATAGATAAGTTTGGAAATCAATATCATAATAAATAATTGGGTTGAATAATGCTACATATTGAATAATTGAAACGTAGGTATTAAATAATCAGTTTTTAATAGTCAATAATGTTTTTTTTTCTCATATCTTGATTTATAAAAATACAATTTGATTTCCAAAGCAACCATGTCATTTTCATGAAATAAAAATTAAATAAATGAATAAGCAGTCAAATGGAATTAAATATAAAATAAAAATGAATTGTAATAAAAGCTTAACATATCTGCTGTAATATAAAAACATAAAAAATAAACAGAATTTAAAATTCCTATTGTTTCAACATAATAACAACATTACTTATATAGGTAGGTAGGCAAGTATTTCTGTTTATTTGAAAAATATCTACTAACTGCATAAGATTAAAACAAATGAAATCATTCTCTATGGGTAATGTACATCATAATAAATGCCTTAATAAAGCAAAGTAACTTCTTTTGTAAAAAAAATGTAACTATGGCGGTAGCGCATTACATTTGATGTAGTAAACACCAACCACTGCATAATATACTATTAACAATTATATTGTTACATACTAACATGCTACACAGCAATATTCTTATGCATTATTATCCAAATTAAGACCTCCCTGTAGATGATAATGATTTGGCAAATGTACGAAAACGTTAGTAGAGAAGTTTCCTTAATGCAGTCAATATGAAAGTTGGGTAATCATGTTGACAACGGAAGACTTGGGTCTCAGACAACTTGGCTGAAAGTTTGTATTGCGACGTGTATTGTAACTCTTCAATAGAACCAGATCAAAGATAAATCACCCAACGGTCGGTTTCCAAAATTGTGATTTAACGTTCGTGTATAATGTTGAACAATATCGACAAAACACGGTTATTGTGACGTGGGTACTTTATATAATATTTATTTTTTATCTGTCTTATAATAATAATATAAATACTCCCCACCAAAATTATTCAAGGACCATTCGAGTGGATGTGCTTAAACATTTTATTTTATTTTTGACAAGTTTTTTTTAATTCTCCTCGACAAAAACGATGTATTATCCCTTAAGAATATCATTTTGAAACTCCATTAAGAAGGTGCATTTCTTTTTTATTATTATTATTATTATTATTATTATTATTATTATTATTATTATTATTATTATTTAACATACCGTCAAACCCAAAATTATGGCGAAAAAAATACTGCTCGTAAGCTTTAGCATTTCATAGGGTGTTACCACTGGGTATCTTCCCTAATCTAACTATTCATATCATATTTTTACCTTTCTTATATCAAACCTACTTATTGTACAAAAAGCATGTATAGATTGTAGATTTCTTCAAATAAATAAAAAAAAAAAAAAAAAAAAGCTTTAGCATTAAGTTGGTATTTCAACGAGTGTTTAGCATATTGCTGTGTTAAAAAATCTTAAGCTTAAGATAAGGTTTATATTTGTATTCTAACCAGTTAAAATGTAAGAGTATAACTTGTCAGAAAAAATTTAATCTTAATACATACTAAACAAAGAAACATAATAATAATTTATATAAATTCATTAAGTAAATTAAAATTATGTTCTATACAACCTAATTATTATACCAAACTCTATTATTACTTTAATATATTGTGTAGATAACTTATACAAAATTAACCAAAAATGTGAATCAAAAATATAAAGAATTATTGTCTCTGGTATTTTTATTAACTTAACAGTATTCTAACTAATATTATTATTTTTGTTATTTTTTTAGAAAAATTATTAATAGACACTGTAGATTATAAGTGAATCTTTAAAAAAAAAAATTAATTTAAAATGAATAATTCTTACTTTAGAAAACATTATAATCTATCTAAAATTTAAATTATTTATTTTATTTCAAAATAATGAAATAAGCTTCAATGAATAATAATGATTTTAATGAAAAAACAATGGACCATCATCTCTACACTGCATGGCATCGAAATAATAATCTTATTTTAAAAGCATCATATTATATAAATGTAATTTGAAATATCAATAAAGTCTCTAAACTTGTGTGTGTGTGTGTGTGTTTATACTACCATATTGTTCAATATTCAGACACTCTATGACGTTAAATAAAATAACAATCAATATACTGTCTAATGTCTAGTCTACTTGAGAGTCTGAAAAACGATTTTGCGTGACATTTTTCAACGTTTGACATTTCACCCCAATAGCAATTACTTCTGAATTTCGGGGCATGGCTGAATGAGAAGGATCATCAAAGAAACCGCTTGAACGGTGACAACACGTATCGAGATGGATTCTATCTTGTGGTTGGATCTTTTTCATTGGTATTAACTGGAAACGTTTAGCAACTGATACAATTTCGCAAACTCAGCGACAGTGGTCCTAAATGACACGTGCAATCAATAACACTTGTGACACTTGCATCCATCCGACAACCGACCTCCCACTCTACTCCTCTCGCTGGGCAACAGTAGATCTACACCTAAATTTATCCACCATGTCTATACGGGAACGCCGAACTTAGAATAAAGTCAAAAACTATTAAACGACCAATTTAGAATTCGTCAAGCATAGCAGCTCACCACCAATAGCCATGGAATGGGTATACAAGAACGCATGGATGACGTAGGAGGGTGCACAATGACATATTGTGCAATCTCGTGGTTCAAAAACGGGTGGTCATTAGTTTAACGAGAATGTTGAAAATGTGGAAACCCTCAGAAACTGCCAGCCTTGCTAATATGTGAATTCCCGAGAGCAAATATGATTTTATCGAAATTATAGTGGTGGGCAACAGGGTTAGGCATAAATATGAACAGATGGAATTTTAAGAACCGAAAGCAAAAAAAAAATTAGTCATATCTCTGAATCAAATATTAATTTATAATATCTCAAAAAAATATTGAAAAAACTTGTTTCAAATTAAATTTATATGACATAGATTTATATTGTTATTTTCATTAGCAATATAACAAGGAACAAAATAATCATAATATAATAGATTAACTCCAGGAAAATGTACAATAAGTGATGATAAGAATCAATAATATAAAATTATATTTTCTAAATAAGGAGTCACCAATTGCATCTATGTACTTTCAATATGCGTGAAAGTCTAAGTTCTGTTTATTGTATTAATAATCATTCAACAAAAAACAAATTATAATAAATCGTTAAAACATTTTGAAACATATTTTTTTTTGCTCCATAATATAAGGAATTATTTGAGTAAAAATTATTTCAAACGTAAACAAATCATTTTAGGAAAAATATTTCTCTTCTTAAATTATCATGTTTCTCAGTTTCAAATTAATCCTATCAAGTAGTTATGAAAATATAAATTAATTTACCCACACATTTATAACATTTATGAATAATTTTTAGAGAAGTGTAAATATGTATAGTATTATATTACAAGTTCGTGTTGTATAATTTAATTTAACGTAAAATACTATAAATCATCTCACATAAAACAATATTTTGATAATTTTAAAAATAAAAACTATTTTATAAGCCACAAAGTAGATGGATCGGTAGGGGAATAAAATAATAATAAATTATTCAGTTATATAAATGCAGGAATAGGTATCAGGTTTCTTTTGATACGAGAAATAGCGAGGATACGTTTACAAACATATAGTGTATTAATAAATGTATATTGGATTTATTTTAAAATCAACGAATCTTAAATAAATTACTTTGGTCGTAAAAGTTTGACAAGAAATGTGACCCTCTGCAACCTGCAAAGCCCACACACCAAACACAATAAATAAATTACACTTGTGCGAGTGTTCACATCGGTTTTAATGTTTATTTCGTGGAAAAACCGCTCAAAGGTACCCCAAGGCTTACTAGATATAAGTGTTATATTTTACACCTTTTGGACAGAAATTGTAAATCTACTCTAATTGTCCCCGTTCTCCATCTATCTGATTCTACTTTCTCATGCTATGCTTAACCAAACACTTTGGGTGTAGGTTACACGCTACTTTTGAAATACCAAATGCCTAATCGCTTTATTATCGAGTATATGCGCCTGATGAACATTATTTTATGTCTGGCAAACAACAATAACTGTACTGGCAACAATACAGATGATGTATAGACCTAATCCATTACCAAGAGGATTTACCCGATCAGTTTGCTGAGTTGGCTTGATTCGGGTATTTTAACCATTGTTCTGTGGTTATTATTGTTTGGCCGGATGCGACGGCCATTTCTTAAAATTTCTGCCTTCTAAAATGGTAACAAAAGATAGAGAAAGAGTATTATGCAATATTCAACCCTATTCAGTTTTTAATAAAATTAACTGAGTTGAAGTAAATAAACTATAGTTCTTTTTTAAGGGCTACAGTTTATATTAAAACTAACACTTTTACTACTTAAACCAAAATAATATAAGCTCTGTTAGTTTCACGAAACATGAAATATACACAATACATCCACCTCATTTTCGTTTTGTTTGCATTTAATAAATACCTACAGTATTAGTATTATTTAGTTTTCTGCGTTTCAATAATATTATTGAAAGTGGACTGCATACAATATTATGGTTGAACTGAGTCAGTTTTGATTTTGTAAATTTATTTTGAAAACTCTACAAGTTTATTTTAACAAATACAATTTTAGAAATAATAAAACATTGGTGCTTATTACATGATATCTAAGTAAAAAAACCCATCTGAAATGTATTATATAAGTATATATTTATACGCACAAAGTGTTCCCTAAATACCACTAATTAATACTATTGGTGTAAAAATAGACCATAATTTGTTAGTCCTTACCTATAGGGTAAGTACTTTGCATTATATTAAATATATATTGGATAGTTGTAAAACAAATGTTCTTCTTCAATGTTATGTATTCCTATTATTATTATAATAAGTATAATAATAAGTAACTATACTAGTATTAAGGCTTGGTTTAAATAGTATTTACTATGCAACCACAAGTTTATTAGGATATAATATTATCATCTAAAGACCCGGGAATGCAGTATGGATAATAATATTTACCCACTGGTGGTAATGTCTTGTCATAACATTGAATATAACATCAAATGTGGAGCATAATATTCTGAAGTCTAATAAGAGTCAGTGCTATAAATACTATACTGTCTGAGGTTGCGTTGATACATGAATTACTGAATGGATAGAGTACACGAGTAAATTTCAATCAATTTTCAAATATTTAATGACCTTATTAAGAACAGAATATTCGTTTGATCTCTACTTAAGTACAATCCAAGTAGGTATATTCTACATTATATAGTTATTGTATACATGCATATAATAATGAAATAATATAATTAGGTAAGTATCCACAATTTAACCGTGTACCTACCTATTGTAATATAATACAATAAGATTAACCTACACAAAAATAATCACATTACAAGTTATAATATAATTATGTAAATAACTCATGCACTTTTTAGATATTTTTTTCTACAAGTTATAAATTATAGTGATTTCGTTTAATATTTATTAATCTAAAAATGGGACAAAGGTAAAAACAATTTTAAAACGTTACTAATCAATATCGAAGTAACAGCTGGTCATAGAACTAACCAAATTATACTTTTGTACGAAGTTTTAAATTTGATAGGACATTTCAATATTTAATTTTCTTTATATTAATTATATATATTTATTAAATGTACCTATAGCATAACTGCCTTAAGGAAATACCTCCCCAAAACATTAATCAAGTAAAATATGATGAGATGTGAACTACCTATATATAATATTTTCAAAAATTATACTGTAAGCAAAAAATGTAGGAATTGTGAGTTGTTTGACTTAAGGGTTATAATAAGTGTGTATACCTTCAAAACATTACTACACAGTGCACACATAAATATAACGTAGACGGTAAATAAATTATGTAAATTGGGAAATTATTTTAAAATGCTCTGTTGTTTAAGTTTAACACTATGGAAGGAATTGTTGTTTCGACTATTTATAAAATATTGAAATTAAAATACAGATGTGGGAATCATCTCTAAACGTAATAACACTACTAATAACATAACATTTCTCAATGTAACGAACAATATAAACTCAAATTTTGTGCATCAACATCTGGAACATGTTAAATCGCAATGTAGATTATAGCAATCAACTAACGGGATTAATAAATAATATTAAATTTTGGAGATAATAACTAGTAAGACGCATCTACTAAGATAGAAACATGCATCAATATCTTTAATTAAAAAGTATTAAACAAAAAATGAGAGAGATATTACTACAACTTGTTTGGCTGATTTATTTTTATACATAAATTATTGTCTGTTTCAAATATTTACCAGATAAAACTAAATATTATATCCGTTACTTTTAGGTAAAATATCTGACTCACGAGATGATTCCAGTAATTTCGATATTGAATCAGTTTATAATGTTGAGCAAAAAACCTTAGAATAAAAGCTAAAATCAAACTTTACTTTTCTGAAATGATTATAGCTTTTTTCGCAATAAGTCATAAATATATATATATATATAATATTTGAGAAAAAAATATTTTTGATTAACTTTATCGACTGTCATCATAGAAAAATATTACATCCTTCAAAAATCTAATGTTGTGCAACTTATTTAACGAATGATGGGACAATTTACGTTTTTGCATTTTTCAAAAACTAGGCATTCCATAATTTATCTATTGTTTTACAAAAATATTTTGAAAAGTACTAAAAACTTTTGAGTTTTGACACATCTAATACCAACTAAATCCAATTTACCAACAGAAACCGCCTTAAAATATATGAATGAAACATTTGAACAACTCCAGAATTCAGATGGGAACGAAAGACACACTAAAAAAAACAATATAATATATTATTGTAAAACCAATACGGTCTACTCTGCTCAGAATCCAAAGAAAATTATCTTTTCAAAATAAGTATGGATAGATCAATAATTAACGAGAACATGAACTATTACCGTTTTCGTTTATACTTTCAAACATACAACACGAAAAATAATTCACCAGAATAAGAGAAAAGCTGTGGACTATATGACAATAAATTTAAAGATACAATATACTTTAGGACCACAAAGAACAATAAGCGAATTTAATGATGACATGATGTGTATATGAAAAAAATAAACATGATTTACAGATTGAAAAATCCTTTTATAAAATGTATACTAGTTTGAATCACGATAGTCAATTTACAATATGTAAACGGTATATAAAAATAAAATTTAATATTTTGCATCATAACTGCTGATAAAGTTCAGCCTGAATATTTAAAATATAATATACTACTTTGTTTTTATCTCTGTCTATACTGTATAAATATTACATAATATATTATATAATATACATTGTCTTGTATTAGATATCTTATTGTATCTTAATATATTACATTGGTATTACTCATACTAATTCGTGGTAAAAGTTATATTATTAAATAGCAAAATGGTTTAAACAATAAATTTATTCAAAAAAAAATAAAAAAAAAATAGAGTAATATTACTGAAAATATTTTAAAACAGAAAAAATATATGTTTATGCTTAATATTTCATAACGTTTTATTCAAAAAAAATATTAATATACCAGTTAGTTAAATGATCAATTATAAGTAAAAACCTTTGTTAACATTTTTCTTGAAATTTAAACAACAAACTAAATCTATTTTAGCAGCAAAAAATGTAATTATTAATAATGAAACCGTTACTAAATTGTACCCATACCTGTATAAAACGTTTAATACATCTTTAAAATGAGTAATTTAATCTAAAAAAAAAAAAATTAATAAGCGAATTATTGTACTTAATTTATTATTGTATTCGAACGAATGGGATTGTACCTACTGTACAAACATAAACATTTAAGTCAAAACTTTAATATTTTTTTTTTTCAATACCTACACATAAAAATTAATTTAAAGTAAAAAAAATGTATAAGACTTAAATGGCTAAAAGTCTAATACGAAAGTAAACAAAGATTAACATTGTTTTCTTAATAATATTTAATGAATTATGTCATGGACAAAAGTTTATTTTTAGTTTATAACAAAATATTTAATATAGTTCACTGATAAATTTTTATTCTGTTTATTTGGAAGTACTCATACAATAATAATTATAGGTATAAGGTAGGCCTAACATAACAATATGTGGGTACATATATTATATTATATTTCGGGTGAATTACGTAACAGTGTAGGTAATACTATCTAATCGAATAGCTATCGCTTTTAGATGAGTGAATAAGGTTTTTATGAGTTGGGTTAAGTGGTTGGCGCAGTATACTATTTTTGCACTAATCTTAAAACAACCGTAGTACTTAAATATACGAAAAACTGTATACCGTTGAGTGAAAAAAATAAAGGATCCTTAAGAGCGAAATCTTGTAACAACAGCTTAATTTAAGACCATAATATACATTAGGAATGTCAGAATTTGTTGTATTCACAAATAACACCGAAATGGTATACATATTTTATTGCTTGCCCTAAAATGTACAAGAATTTTAAATAACTTGAACATTTGTTTTACGTATAGAAATTCAGACGCCGTTCATAAAATCTACCAATGGGATAATAGTGCACTAAATTATATGTCGAGAGTACGTTTACATATATCGTAATAAAACCAAAGTCGTTACATTCAAGATTCCATAAATGTTAATTAAGTTTGAAGAGATAAAAATAATAATACATTTGTACACAAGACAAATAAAATCATTTTCAAAATAATATAATTTACATATTAATATATTATATTATGTTTGTATTATTTTATATCATGTTTTCACGCACACACTTAGGCGTAAAAATCATTAATAAATATGAATATAATATAATATAAAGTTAAATAATAAGTAATAACTATTGATTATTTATATTTACAAACATCACATTTAATTAACATAAAATAGGTTCTATCAATGCATTCCATGAACATAACATACGAATTATCTAAATTTGTGATTGAATAGTTCATAGTATGTATATAATTTAATGATTTGAATAGGTATCATTCAAGTGATAAAAATATTCTACAAGTAAATGTACCAACTTATTAGCTGAAGTCATTATACAAGTCTTATAATTTTCTCTGGGTCCAAAAAAAAAATTGATAAATTTAACACGTTTAACAAAAGAAATTAAATGTACAGTCGTTGCCAGATAAATTGAGACGGCGGCGGCGGCGCTTTTCAGTAAGTGTAGCCCAAGCTAGTCGCTGGCAGGGTGGTGTAAAGGTCACAAAGTTGGCTACGACGGGGGCAGTCACCAGTTCGAACCCGGCTTGGTGCAAAAAATTGTATTATTATTATTATTATATAATTTATATATTATTTTACAATTTATACTTTTTGTTCTTAAATAAAAGATTATTATCAAAATATTTGATTTTAAATTAATATCGTAAAATAATTTTTGAGACAATTGTTGGTTTATTGATGTATTTTCGGTAAAAATATTCAAATACGGAGAACCACTGATTTTATGTTATCGCTCCGCCTCCGCAGTCTCAATTTATCTGGCAACGACTGTATATATTTATGTAACAATTTATTATATATACATTAAATTTATAAAGATAGTTTTTCATATAATTTAAGTTTTGATATGGTCTGCGTCCCAAGTTGTATGTGATTATATTGAACACTTTTAAATCATTTTGAACAAAAATGAATAATTTAAACCCTATTGTTCGACACTGCACTTTTTATACCATCGTGTGCAGTACATGATTTTTTTATTGTTAGACTACATTGATTGTCAACTCAGAATATCCAATTTTAGAATTTAATCTACTCAATAACTAAAAATAATACAATCCATTATATTTTGATGAACTTATAACACTTATACTAGGTACTGGAAAAAACTTCAAATAATCGTGTCGCTAAATAATTTTAGTAAGCTAGAAAATCCTATCAATTGTTCAATTGAATTCAGCAATATATTAAATTCCTTTACTGCAGACATTTTTAAAATACAAAAATCAAAATTAAATTAAAAATATATAATGTAATGCATTTGTTTCATACTATTTTTAATATTGATGCAATTTTCTATTATACGTTATAACATAATCTATTCTACAAAGAGCTTGTATTAATGCATTTACGATATTTGAAAACTATTGTATTATTAAACTTTTTATCATTTATAAATTACTTTGTTCAATATAACATTATTAATCCACATATAAAATAATTGTTATACTAATATTTATGAAAAAGAAATATATACATCACGATGAAAAACAATAGATACTTTAACAAACGTATCGGTGTATATGATTGAAATGAACAAAAATAATAAATTGCATATCATATTTATATAATAAAACTCTATGAAATAACAACGTGGTGGACTTAGTAGTTTTGTTAAATGGAAATACGCAATTCAATTGATGGAGTGGTATACACTATAATATAGAGAAGAAGGAAAATCGCTGTTAGTCAATACCGAGTTCCAGTGTGCTGGGTTTTGAATTCTCAATTATTTCTTAAAAGAAATATGGATAAGAATTCTCTCGGTTAGGTCCCAAGGGTATTCGCACCTTTTCCGTTTCGTAGGAAAGTCACTGTCTTACCCTTCGTCAGTAATCTTTTACTCTGTTTTCTAAAACGTCCATCTTAAAGGAAATCCCATTAACTTTCTAGGACTTTCATCGTATTTGAAATATACAGTGAATTCTAGCCACTTGTTTAACGACCACTTTCTTTTATACATGTTTTTTTTTTATTTATTATTCACAAGATTCGAGTATTCGATAGTCTTGAGGATAAGCCAATTCGATTAAAGTGGTGTACGAGTAAGTATTTCTGAAAATTAAAAAAATACTAACCAAAAAAAAGTTGCAATATTATTATAGGTAGGTAGTAATAATATTTAAACTTATTTTTGTTGTATGATATTTATTTAGAAACTCTAATTTATACTTTTACTATTTAAATAATTATTTTTAATTTTCTAGAATTATAAATAATTAAGAATTATACGCCAGATTATCAAATTTAAATTATGAATATTATATTGAACTAATGACACTTTGAAAACATTATTTTTGATTTTAAGTTAAATTTATTCAGAGATATTTAAAGAAACAAATTAACTTAAAAAAATTGGCAGTACGTAATATATTATTTAAATTAAGCTTCTGAGTTTGAAGGAAGTAAAATATTATTATTATTTTCTATATAGTTGTTACATTTCAAAATATATTTTAAATATTAAATCAGTGAACCAAATCATAAATATGAAATTTAAGAAATAGCTTTCTGCATTGCATTTTTTTATTCTTAACATTGTATTGGTATATAATATTATGCAATATTTTATTTATCGATGGACGATGGTTGATTCATAAATATTATATTAATGAATTAAGACAGTAAATATTATAATTATTAAATAAAAAAATTAATACAATTGAAGTTTAAAAATAAATATGTACCCAAACCAGAATACAAATTAAAAAAAAAAAGGTGCTCTGCTGTACAGTAGGTTACAAGTGGGTCACTGTATAATGGATAGTATTAAATTTGAATTCAATGATAATATAATATCATTTGTATAAGAAAAACGATTCTGAGCGGAGACGGTATGTCAGTCTAGGTATAAGACATACCTATAATAAATTCCAAATTAATCATATCACAATATCCATTAGGTACTTATAATGCGTTACACGTCAACAACAAACCCTGATAATATCGTAGTCCATACTCCATAGATATATAATAGTGTAGTTTAGAGGATTCAAGTATCCACAAATAAAATTACACAATCACAACAAAATAACTAAAATAGTTATTCTAGGTTACTTTTATGTAATTTTGTCCAAAGTTGAATTTAAAATGACTATAAAAATAAACTGTGCTTATGTATTTTTTAGATTTTTTGGTAATAGAATTAACTACTTACGTGGAATATTGTTTTACATTTTCAAACCTTAGATATAGAAGTTCAACATTTATACATTTTTAACTACAAAATAATTATTTAAATTTGATAAAATTTGTCAAAATTCGATCTTTAAATGCTTATAAAAAAAATTTGTGCTTATGTATTTTTAATATTTTTCAACTGATATTGTAACAATATATCAGGAGCTTTGTATTCAATTTTTACAATTTTTGGCCTAACAGATAAAACTTTATTGATATTTATAGAATAAAAAACTAAAAAAATTGGAAACTGAAAATGTCCGTAAACTGCTCAAAAAGAGTCAAAATATTTTAAAAATTGTATGGTGTATAGGAAATGCTAATATAAATATTCAGTGAAATTTTCATGTATCTACAGTTATTAGTTTTTGAATTACAACAAAATAAGGAAATCGCTACATGAAAAATTAAGTGAATATCCAATGTTGTAAAAATTTGAATTTCAAACGCTTATAAAAATTTAATTTGACTTTCTTATAGAAATTTTTTTTTTGATAAAGGTAGTTAATCTTATAAGGAATCTTATTACATTATATAATTATTACATTTTAAAACCTTAGATTTAAAAAGAAAAATTTTTACGAATTCTTAACTCAAAATAATTTGCTAATTTTTCCATATTTTGTCAATTTTTGAACTTTAAATGCTTATAAAACTACTAGGAAATTTTCACTTTTAACCCCTCAAAGTACCAACTAGATTCACTTTCCTATCAGAAAAGCTACTGTTGAAGAAAATCCACGCACTTTTACTGTCCTAAAACGTGATTACAGACACAAAAAAAAAAAACACACATCATTGTAAAATCAATACATTCATTGTTTCACTCAGAATCTAAAATACAGGATTTAAAATAATTAAATAAACAAAGCGCAAAAAATTCCAGTTAATTATTTCTATTAATATTTTTTAAAGAGCTTAAACAGTTTTGGATTATCCACCTAGTATTGTTAATACATAGTCAGGCCTCATTTCAAAGTGGTTCAATAATTTCAATACAATCCAATCTTTAAAAACAGTACAGTAAGGTTGGTAGGTACTTCGGGAAAAAAATATATCTGACATAAATCTAGTCAACTGTAGAAAAGAACTTATGGGACAAAAAACGGTTTAGCGTTTATTGCTTTAGCACCGTCGACCGAAAAACACAAATCAAGACCACAATAATATTATACGAAATTTTTTATCCCCTATTTATTTATTTATCATACGTTTCTAGTCTTACGCGTTACCGAAAGAATAATTCAAGTGGAGAAAGCAGCGAACGTAAATTGCCCGAACACAGTGTTGTATACTGCAGCTGCAGTAATAATATTATCATATGATGCATAGTTGTTTTATTATACCTAAATTGTATATTAAATCGAATACACGCCGCCAACGTAATAGAAACATTTCCAATTTTGTTTCGAGTCACTAATCACAGCCGATCCGTATTTATTATAATAACTTTACACGGTGCCGTGGATAAAAAATATATACGCGCCAGGTGACACGTCGTGGGAGCGATGTGTACCTAAATAATATATTATTATACGTAAATACGTTATTATCTCGGATTGCTCCAAAACGAATAGCGATATAATCGGATACCTGTGTGTACGAAAAAAAAAAATGAACGTATCAGGCGACGAAAAAAAAAGGAACAATTTATAGCGAGTTCAGTCTTGGTACATGCGCGACACAATATTTCTTTTAGCATATATATTGTTACACGTCGAGCATATATAGTGGCCCGCAGTGATTTCTTGGAAATAAAGATCTGATCTTACAAATGATACGAAGAACTAGGGACGGAAGGCCAGTGACTGAGAAATCGCTCTCTACATCAGCTCACTATGCACATAAATAATATGTTATATAAAAGAGAATCGTATATACACCGCCCGTGGTCACATATTACAAGACGTACACACGTCATCCAAAGCCATATAATATAGGAAGGGTTTTGAGCACACGTCGATGGAAAACGGACCTTGCGACGACACGGATACAGTCATTGTTGTCGTTTGTTGTTGTCTGCGTCATTTGATGCGCGGGCTGATGAGACTGTATACGTGCCTCGTGAGGGACGTGGAGACTGCGGTAGGAGAAGATAGGGTTGGTGGAAGAAACTCGTATTGTTTCTCTCACTCTCTCTCTCTTTCCCCCGCTCACGATTTCCGTGTCTCTTTCTCTCTCGATCTATCTTTGTCTGAGAGAGCGGCAATCAAATGTTTTTGCTCTCGGCGAAACCCAATATTGGATGCGCATTTGAAAAATGTCGGTTAACCGTTTTTCTCCGGCTAAGTATAGTAGTAGGTACACTACGAACCCTCCACTAACTCCCCCACCAACCCTATCACCCAAATGATTCGCCTCCAGTAGCTCACATAATAATATACGCTCTCACTATCTCTCTCTCTCTATCTCTCTCTCTCTCACTCTCACTCTATCTCTTTCTCACCTCGATTTCAGTCTCTCGCACACACATCACCAAACAATATACCACAGCCGACGCCACCGAATAAAAGTATATCCACGTCGGTTCGGCCCAAAAATGTAATTTCACACGATGGACATAATAATATATTATTATGTTATATTATTATAGGTATTCACTATACACGATTCGATACATCACTGCACGTGATTCACTTATTCTTATGATCAACCTACATACATATAGACGACCATTCAACTCAGGGTTGACTCTCTCGGAAATTCCCAAGGACTATGTCGGAAAAGCAAATTCTGGCCTTTTCAGAAATCTCCGGGAAACCAAAAACTTTCATAAATATAACAATATTATTATCAGTATTTATTTTTCATTATTATAGACAGTCTCGCATCTTTTAGTTGATGTATTTTTTACACAAGTATAACTATAATATAGTATTATCATTTTTTAAATAAATTCAATATAATATATTATATTTCAATCAATTCATCAGTACAGGTAGGTATTTTTAGCAGAAAAATAGTAATTTTGCTTAAAGCAAGTATCAATATGGCTATATTATTTACCAAATAATAAATAACTTATGAAAACTGTTTAAAAGTAATTTTTAGATTATGAGAGGGTTGCAGAAATGAGAAAATATAAAAAAAATAATCGCAGAATCGAAAAACCGAAAAATAGAATCACACAAATGTTTTTTGATTATTAATTGTTGACGTTACACTAAGAAATTATATACGATATTTATACGAAATATACCAATAGGCAATAGTATATAACACTTCGTTAATTTTCTCTATTTACTAGTATTTTTTTTTTTTTTTTGGTTGATCTTAAGCCCGGCGACTATGGCCATTAGCTGTATGGTTTTGTAGGATTTTATGTCGGTAGGGGGAGGACACGTGTGTGTTGTGTTTGGTAGAATTTTTGACTGGGCACCCGTAGGTATCTGCCATGCCCGGGTGGGGGATGGCGGCACTTGTTCTCCGGACACCGTGACTTGCCTGAAGTAAAATGCCTCCCATGACCTAGGTATCGAGCCAGAGTCGGCCACTCCGTCCCCCTATTGACTAGTTAAAAGCTTTAATATGGCTTGTATGCATTTATGGTGAATTCTAAACGTATTTTTTCTTTTGCGTTCAACATTTTTCTTTTTTGAGGAAGAACAATTGCTTCAACCACTTTTCGTGTGGAGGGGATCTAAACGGGTGGCGTGTGGTAATTTGCTTAGGTTGCTAGCGATGAGAAAGCGTCCGCAGGAACCCGACACATCCGTTCCTCGGGTCAAGGGCAGCAGACAAGGCGAAGCGATGTGGGGGTGGAGGTAGGTACCTGATAGTGCACTTTTGGGGATGATCGGTGGTAAGTCGCCAACACACGTTCTCCGGCCACCGGCTGTAGCGTTACGGGATCGCGGACAACGCGCGTTCGAGGTCGCAGATAATTAGTGAGATCCTCTGGAGGCGTGGCGGCTGCTTCGGTCCGAGAGCGACGACGACGACGGAGGCTAACGGTACCGGCGCGGACAACGACGCCGTCTCGACGGTACCACTGACGACTGCTGCAGAGTTGCACGAGGACTACTCGTGACGGTAGCGACCGACACCGCAAAGCTCACGTCGGGTGAGTGACGGATGACTATAATTATATGGTGGCTAGGAACACGGACGTCAGCGGATCCACGGAAACGAAACGTTTCAGGATTCGGAGGTGCGCGACTCCACGGAGAGGCCATCGGATGCCAGGCTAGGGCGAAAACCGAGGAGAGATAACTGTCCGCCGATGCTCTCCCTTTTTTGCCCAGTGCAGGTCTGATCAGGCCGTGCGAGTTGCGACGCCTCCGCGGTCTCCTCCGGTTCCGCAGCACCACTATAATAATATAGTATTCGTGGTACGCTCCGAGCTTTGGTCACCGTCGTCGCCGTCGCAATAGTCCTGTAGTACCGTCAACGCACGACATCACGCACTAGCCCCTTTTCGCCAACTCTCGCAGCCCTTGTGGTCAGGTTCCACCCGCTCCCATGGTCGTCCGGAGTAGACCGACTCTTGAACGCCCCACAGGACCAGCCGCGAGAACGCTGTAGAGGTGACCAGTGGCTATAGACTATTACCAATAACATCTTCACCACCCACTTGCCATCACGAACCCCCACCTCGCCTCTTCTTGACTGATGTCTTTTTTTTTTTATAATTATCTTCATTGTAATTTATTCTGCCACATTGAGCACCTTTTTTTTTTCTTCAAATTATTGTTTCTGTTTTTTGCCACTTTGAGCAATTTTCCTTTGTGTAGTATTTATTTTTGGCAAAATTGTTTCAAAATTGTAGCACTCGTTAATTTTTCATGTTGTTTATAAATGGTTGCTTTTGGTTATAGGAGAAATAATTAGTATACATGTGTATTTATTATCTTATTGGTTGTCATTGTTCATCGGGAAGATCAGGTACATGCATGCATCAAATTGAATTTTTGCACATTACTTACAAAGGTGGCTGGGTTGCACTTACAACGAGTTATAAAAGGAGTTGAATAATCACAATATTTTAAGAGTTGTCATTTTTTACGGGCAACGAAGTGCGTGGGATCAGCTAGTACTATAAATGTATAGCTATATGCCTATATATATATCATTATCAATGGTAATATTAATATCAACCATTTTTATGTCTAAAATTATTTTTAAAGTACAATCTGTAACGTCGTAAATTAGTTTTGTGTGGAATTGTGAATCTCCGGTCTGGATCAGGAAATCTTTATAAGGATTTCGATGTGTCCAAGAAATATGATTGCATAATTAGATAATTTATATACTACCTTTCTGTCATTATCATAATATCTCCTATTTATTTAATAGTCACATTTTGGGAGTTTAAAATATTAAAGAACTATTAAAAAAGCTGGTTTATTTTATAAATAGTATTAAATTTAAATGTTATTATTATTATAAAAAATGTTTTGATTTAAATTATTATTTTATTACCTGCAATGTAAAATACAATATAGATTTCAATTGTTTATTTATTTTTTGTATTAATGTAATAATACATCAGATAATTGTAATGAGACCCAATGATCCCACCAATATCGCTTCCACTAGGTAGTACGGGTTTATAATATCCAATAACACATAGGTATCCCAGTTGAAACATAATCTTTTGCTATTTTTTAAGTAGTAAAAGTGCTTCTTTAAATAAAAATTGAATACTTTTAAGAAACACGCACACTATTATTTAGCCTTATGATATGTAAGCTATAGTTCGCTCCCCCAATTTCTGTATGATTCCCGTAAATTCCCACACTTCCCTGGAATTCCAGTCACGTTGGTTTGTCCATCCTTAGCACTACCTACTACCAACTGTTACTATACCTACTAACATCGTTGCTGTACATTATTACTCTACCATATTTATGATGCACACTAACATCATCACCACACCTACATAATATACAACGGACCTTTTTCACGGTTTTCCATTTTGCCGGGTCCACATTAGCAACATAATATAATAATGTACTTACGCAGTAAGACTACCTATCTACCACTGCCGCTGTGTGACTGTTCACGCTTCGCACAGAAAATTAGGTTTTCTTTCTTCGCCTCTAGTACTCTAGAAATCCGATTGTGTTAACGGTGTGCCGGATTTTTAACAGAAGTAAACAAAATGTTTTGGGTACGATTACAGACAACTTTTGGTTTGGAAAGTTACCCTCTTATAATCCCTAGAATATATACGTATTATAATGTGTACATATTAAACATGTATAATTTCGACCGTTCACAAAAGTTTTCACGAACGAGCAATCGTGGGGATTTAGTAGGTTTAATATACAACAGTCAAAAAGTTATAATTTTTTTTTTTTTAAATAATTTAACGCACGCTTTGGTATTGTTACTATTGTTATAAAAAAAATATTTTGCTAGATTCTATTCTACTGAATAAATAATATATCTACTAAACTATTATAAAATATGTGTCATTTTTACATTTTAAAACTTATATGTCCTGGAAGAGGGAACATGACATTGAGTTAATAAAACAAGAGATTAAACATAATACGTATAATTTTGGGGAATTATTCATGAATATTTACATTGGACAGTGGTTATACTAATATTAGTAATTACTAATTAGCAATAATTTAAACTCTGTTCAACTTCTGCCCCCACTGCATAATGCATGAGTGCATGACTTGTACATATTTACCACCACAAATGGTAGTATGCAATTTGAAATATTGTAAATTTAAATTCAAAAATATGTGCGTATCTATACAATAACGGATCATATCGTTTTTTTGACCTAATTTGTTTCAAATGAACCACACGTTTTTGGGTTATCTACCACATTTCCATAGGTTAACAAAAAAAAAAAACGTAATGGTTAGAGTTCACGAGTAAACCCAACAACAAAAACTTGTAAAAAAAAATATACTGTATACAATTTAAAATCCTCTCGAATAAATTAGATATTTTGTTATGGCCACTGCTTTGAAAAATCTTTCTACAAAGTTGTATGGAATAAGAGTTTAAATTGAGAGCGGAAATTGATGAGGCGCGAAAAAACTTTTGGCTCCAATACTTTTTTTTACACCCCATCAATATACATTCTCAATTTAAACTCTATTGTATTTCAACTTTACAAGCAATTTGTTTTAACATGGTAAAAACAGCAACTTATTTTATATGAAATATTTGATCTATTTTTTTTAATTTGATCTTAATAAATTTGTTATTGATTTAAAACGTTTTTATTATTGTCTTTAATTTTGAGAACAACTATATGATTGCATGCTGACTTCACAACCAGTAAAATAATCATTCTAAATAACTATAGTATTTATACAATCCCGTTAATCATCATAGGTTAAATTTTGAACAATCAATGGAACTTTGGGTAAACAGATAATGTGAATATTACATAACTTGTTAACTTAATAATAATAACATTTCAGAAAATTGGAATAGAAATTAAAGTTTAAGAAATAAAAAAACCAGAAAACGTGCTCCAAAATACGCGGAACTTATTTGATTTGAACTTGATCTTAATGTACAACCAAAAACAAAATTTTTTCATACAGTCGGGAGCAATTATCAAAATTTAAAATAATGATAAAATAAAAAGCATTAGTATAATAGATTGGTGATTTTATAGATTTTTATGGATTTTAAATTTTAATGCAGTGTAAAAAATTACTAATCAGTATATTTTAAAAAATCTCGAAACTTTTTTAACTATATTTTATTTTATTTTATTTAACTATTTTTAAAAATACCTTGTAATAAATGTAACCTCGTCATTTTTTATAACTTTATTTTATCATGTACCTTTAATATTGGTTTAATGTAAAAAGTTTCAATGATCTGTGGAAATAAAACTATACATCAGTATTTTTAAGTCTTTTGATTTATTGGCACAAATCGTTATATGGCTTGAAACTAATTATCAAGACGGACGCCATTTTAACGACCTGTATTCGCTATTCATTATCTTAAAGTCAACCCCAACCTATATATTTGCCAACATGAAACTTACTGTTTTAATGGTTTTATCCATAGAAGGTACTAATTAATCGTGTTATAAAACTAAATTAAATTAAATCAAGATTTCTTGATAAATGAAAATATTACATAACATATCAAACGAGTAAATCATAAATTGTTAATATACATAATAGTGTATTTCAATAACCCAATGAAACGTACAATAATATGTCTTAACAGAAGAATAATTATGCCCTCTGCTAAATTTTGAGCTTATGCTATTAAGACCTACGTATGTCTTAATACATATACTTAAAAACATTTTGTTACAAACCCAAACCTATACATTTCTTGATAAAATCTTTCAAGCTAAATTTTTAATACAATTAAAGTGAACATTTATTTATATACTTTATCTAATACATAATAATTATTATTATAATATATGGCAATACATTTTTTTATTATTCTATACATTATTTGTAAAAAATAGAAGTAAAATTGTATACCATACAAGAAATTATTTAAGTAAGATGTATCTATTTGTATTACTACTAAACGATTTTTTTCATATTATACCTACCTACTTTATATTATGGAAAATAAAAATGTAAAAGTTTATTTTGTGCAAGTAAATAATACAAACTATTTACCAAACATTACATTTAACAAGTTCAAACTTAAGCTGTAGGTATAAATAAATACTTAAAAATAATAATAAAACAAATCTCTAGAGAAGATACCTTTTCAATACTGTGGAATTTAAGACTGCACAGTTATGTACCTTACTACCACTTTAAAATGGAATCTGTATTATCAAGTTTATATTACTGAATCAAGTTTGAATCAAATATGTTTTGTTCTCTATTAGTGTTAATATTAATAAATAAATCCACAACAACAGATTAAATAAAATAATTTTACAAACACATTTTTAGGTATAATTCTCTAACCGGTTGGATCATAAATAATAATATATTACAATAAATGATCATTATTCAAAATTATTCAAAATTATACTAATAGTTATTTGTTGGTACTAGATTTTCTTTATGATTAAACCATAAAACAATATTTCAATGCCGAATTTTGAATTAAAATGTAATTCGTTAATAACTCAAATACATTCTAAATTATTTACGGTAAAATATTATATTATGAAGTCATATTTATTTTAATTTTTCAGAACCACTATATACAGTGCATTTCAAACTATTGGTTTCTTTTTTAATATTTTTTCAATAACTGTGATATGAATTCATTTTGATCGTATGAAAAAAAAAAGTCATCTTAGTCTTACTGTAGCTTACTCGTAAGGTAGTTACAAACATTCTCAGTATAGAAAATTAGAAAATACCTTTTTTCATTATTTCATTGTTATTAATTAATAATAATTATAAGAAAATATTTTGTTTTTTTGATTAAGAGTATCACCAAATGTTATTGCTTATGCCTACAATCAACATAAAATATATTATAGTTGATTTTATTTGCTAAAATGTAGCTGTGTATTATAGATAATTTACATTAAAATAATTATATATAAATATAGACTACTAAATAACTAATTCCAATAACTCATAAATTATTAAAAATTATAGTAGGATAAATATATTTTCAAAGTAATGTGATTTATGATAATGAATTCAAGATTCCATATTATTATTTGAATATATAAAATCATTTAAATATTTCAAATCGTCTGAAATTATAATATTTTATTTTATAGTATCGAACGATAAGTCTTTTTCCTTATAAATAAGATTATATCTGTATAGATAGGTATTTTATGCTATATAGTATAGTATCAAATTCACAAATAATAATATTGTAAGAAGCTTATAATATGTATCAATTTATCCGGCATATATTTATTTATTTCATCAATCGTAAAACGATATAATTATTTTTGAAATGTTTTAAATCCCTGAATATGATTATGCGTTTGTAAGTAAAATCGTCTGTTTGCTGTTTATAGAATATTATTATTATGCTTTCAGCGATTTACCAGAATTAGTAACATGCTATGTGAGACGTGAAATAAAAATAATATTAGAAATAAAAAAAACCATCAAAATTGGCAATATTATACTTGTACCAAGCTAAAAATATATACTAAAATAATATTATACATAGTAGTCGTTACCGAGAACGCCACTGTTATCCCGTGGATGATCTAAAACAGTTGTAGACAGGAGCTATGTATATTATGATTAGACGGGTGGAGTTTTATATTTTATTTTTTTATCCAATAGATTTATCGACGACCGTGCGCGCATTTATAAAACCAAGCTTGGTATAGGATTTGTGGACGGTGGTGTGGAGGGTGCCCGTCGTGTCGACGCCCCGCTACGTTATTTTATGTGGTCCCGACCCCGTAAGTTGGTATTTCACTCCATTACTACCAGTATCACCTCCACAGCGCCGGTTTAAATGCAACTATCTTTATGCGAAGGTATCTTATTCGGAGTATAAGACCAACACGTCCTTTCACCGAAAGAAATCCGACCCAAAGGTAATAATTCATGTCGATTCAAAAAATATCTTCACTCCGAATAAATTATATACAACACAGCATAAGATACCACTTAAGAAACTTTTTCAGCTCTTGTTCAAACGTTATTATCCAGCCTGGCCATCCCATTTTTTCTCTCTCTCTCTCTCTCTCTCTGACTGCCCAATATTTCATCTGGCTAAACGAAACGTTAATTTTGAGATTGAACTCACGACTAAATTATCTCTATTTTGTAATCGTACTTACTCGATAGCATTACAAATGTTTGAAATTACTAACGATTACACTTCAAAATTACTCGGCTGAGGTACTATTCAAACATATGAATGTAATGTTTTCACACGAAAAAAAATGTCAGACGATGAAACTTTTTCAATTTCAGCGTTTTAACTATTTCGCAAGTTTACTCATTGTAGCTATTATTGTGCTTTTTGTATATGAAATAACTATTTTAAACAACACAATATGCGATGTTTACCTTAAAAGCTTATTATATACCAAAGGATCATTTTAAGCAGAAAATGATTGAATTATTATCTTTAGGGTTTATTTACTGCATAGGTAATATAAAACTTTAACATTTAGCTTATAAATTATGATGTAAACTACTTACCTAATAAAAAATATTTTATAACCCAATTTTATTTTTAATGTACCTATTACTATTTAGGTACTATAGTTTTGAATAAGAATAGAGTAGGTATATTAGAAGTCAGGATAGTAAATCTAAGGTTAATTATTAATAATTATCAAGGGATTTAATTAAATATGCATATAATCGGAAATTGAATTGATTTAGTTTAAGAAACTATTAACATTAAAGTTATTACTTTGAAAGTACAAGTGACGAAAACTCTGTTATTAATTTTCATAACTTTTAAATCTCATATATGATATTATTATCTTACATTGGATCCAACTATAGCGTATTCTCGGAAATCAATACAATACTTAATACATTTTGTATAAGATATCTGTTAATTTTCTATTTATATAATATTGAGCGTCTAAGTTGATATTTATTACATTATTAAATTACTGAAAAAAAAAACTACATAATTTTGACATTTTTAAAATGTCTGCAAAAATTGTATTAATGTTAAACAGCTTATCGCACATTAAAATGCTCCGTAGCATTGTTTTCAATATATTAAATTTATAATTACATTATGGTTAACCTACCTATAATAATTGATATTGCACTAAAGTGTATTCAGTGCGATCAGAGAAGTAAGATATTTTAATAGTTGTAGCTATATGATTTATATGTGCATATAAATGTAAATAATATATTATGTATATTTTATTATGTGCTTATAATATGAGTATACAATTTCGAAAACCATTTATCAAGATATTACAACTTGTACATTCGTGCTGTGTGTAAAATGACGTCTTATAGGTAGTTTTGTATTCTGACTATGTAGGAATACTTTTGAAGTTAGCTTTTCTAGGTTTATTTATGTTCCTGAATTTTAAATTATTCTATAGACTGAAACATTTGTCGAGTTACTCCTCAAAATAAATAAATCATCAAAAAATATTTTCTTAGTGGCAACTAATGTTACATTTAATGTGATTATCTTATAGTTGTGCTTAAAAGTGTACGGACATAATGTGCAAAAAAAAATATTAAGACATTTCCCATGTTAAAATAATAATACTACCCATAGGTAGTAAATATTTACAGAAACTTCGACTGTTAATAGCATAGGTACAATATTAAATTACCAAAATAAATTAAGATCATTGTAACACTATATTATCTTACATCGGTATTCAACTAGAAAATATAAAACATAATAGAATATTGGTAAACGATTTAAATTATAATTACTGTGTTTACTTTTTGACATTATTTTACACTCATATCAAGTTGGCAGGGGAGCGTAAAAACTGCTTAAGACTATATAAATCGTGATTTTGTTCAAGAATTAGCTCGAAATGATTTTATTTTCATATACAATCGGTAAATACATCTTTTAAAAAATTACTAGGTATACAAAAAATTCTCTCGCGGATTAGCGCACCTACTCACGAACGTATCACATGGATGACTAAAGAGATTATGTGACAACATTACAAGCAAATGAGGCATGACATTGTTGGACATTAGCATTTGGAATCGATCTCATAAATAATTCAACGACAAGATTTACCGTTGACGGTTTATAAGCGACGACGACTAAACCCTCAGAATGAAATATTCTAATACCTTCGCAATATGTATACTCTATAGTACAGAATTATGCATATTTATGTTATTTATAAACCCAGATCTATAATACATATATTCACGTCATGAAATTAATGTTGTTATTGGAAAGTGGAAGTAGTAAAAAATGGATATTTCTTAAGATTGAACACCCAGAAGAAAACTATAAAATCACCGATGATAAAACTCGATAAACTTTTCATTGAAATGTAAAATGTTACTAAAAATTTAAAATAAACAAATATTTAGTGCTCTCGTTTTTTTTTTTTTATTAATACTTATATTCATATTAATAGTACAAAGGCCATTTTTTCCGGTGTACAACTACAATATTATATTGTAACTTGACCATTCTTAAGTTATATTATTATATACCTCAATAAAGTTCATACTTATTTCTGAACACCATATCATATAATATTTGTATATATTATATTATTATAATTTATGCCATTTATAGGTATACAATATGTTCATGAGTAAAATGTTTATTCTATACAATATTGAGTTATTTATTTACATACAAATATTCTTCGTCCGTATTATCAATAACATAATATTTTTATCCACTTCATATTTTAAATAACACTCAACAGCAGTGGGAAAAATGTACATACAATATGTTTGTATAGTTATATTTTAAGGAGTATTACGATCTCAGGTTATACAATGTCTACTTCACAGATATTGTAATGTATTATAATGTAATTTATTGAGTTTTTATTTTTCATTATATATTTAATTTAGATGTATTAAATTTATTTATTTTTATTATAGACGTAGGTACCTATGTAATTTAAGATGACCATAATATAAACAAATTATACAATAAACCAATGATATCACGTCATGAATTGCTGTTATTTTTTTACAGTAAAACCACCATGATTTTAAAAGCTAGGTGTTAAATATTTAATTAAAAAAGTCACAAACACATTTGTCGTTTTAAACTTAATTTCTGATATAAAGGAAACAATAAGATACAAGGGACCAGGTTACGTTCAACTGTTTTTTTTTGTTTCAAAACAAATTTTAAATGGTTCTATTTTTTATTTTACTCGTAGAAATTGCATTTACTCAGATGTAATTGCTCAAATTAGATGACTCATTATTATGTGCACACGTAATGGCGTATTAGCATAACAGAACTATTTCTCACTCAAAACTGTGTAAAGTTACGAGACAGTTTTTTACTATAATTATATAACAGTGTGAACTTAACTAAAGTGACAATTATTGTATTATATTTAGTAGGTATGTTATTCAAAATATGGCAAAAAATGTACTGAAACTTGCTAAATTGTTTTCTATGTTCAAGTTCTAATATTAAAGTTTATCTCGAATTGTGCTATATACTTACCTGCTGAGATAAAACTTAACTAAAAGGACAGCCATCTTCCAAGTTTAGTTGTATCCAACCAGGTCGACCGACCACGATTCGCAGAGTTGGTTAGGAATACAGAGAGAAACTTCTGCAAAGGTTCCTAACCTTTTTGATTGTGTACTATACAGTCTAATTTATGTTGGTAGGTATTTATTTTATTCATACCCCTAAGTTGTAAACCATTAGGTTAGCCTTAAACATTGATTAAAACTCTATACATATTTATAATATTATTATAAGTACCTATTACAAACAGCCACATATTTTGATATAACTGATATAAGAGGAATATGTTGAACATTTTCATTCCGTATAAATTATTAATTCAAAGTTTCTGGTTCATTGGAGATAATAAAATTACTTGAAAATGAGTGTTTATCTGTATAGCAGTTTTGGCAATTCTGGGTCAGTTTTTTTATTCAGTCTTCAAAAGTAAGTAAATTCGATAATTATTAAATAACCGTCAAATTAAAAGAGTAAGCCTCAATTCTTCTACATTAGGTATTTAAGTAAAATTAAGTTTAAATCAAAAAAATAAAAGTGTTAGTTTGATGATTATAATTTTAATAATAAAGTTAGTATAAAATAAACAAAAAAAATATAATAAATAAATAGATTTTATCTCAAGACCGCCAATTAATGACAAACTTGACAAAAGTCTTCAAAATAAGTTGGTAAAATTAAAATCTTTATAAAATAAGAAATTAAATTAAATTTGTTAAACATTATAATTTATAATGATTATCATGATAATGACAATTAAAAATCCGAAAAGGATAAAGAGACCGGGTATATTGGATATCTTCGCATTCCACTTACCGTGTAGCAGAGTAATAATGTACCATCAGTTATCAATAATATAAGTTCCTTTTTTAAAAGAAATAGCAGATTTAATGTTAAAAGTTAATTTTAACTTTTAATTGTAAACTCGTTAATTTCTGTCCTTCTTTTCATAGTTGATTGGTATAAATGATACACTTTATATTAGTATTATTAGTATATAGTATTGAATACACCTTTTTTATTACTAAATTATTAAACAAATATGTTATATGCAACTTTGATATAATGATGACATGATATCTATTCAAGTAATTATGCGTGGAACATTGATAGCGTTTAAAAATAAAACTAAATAATTACTCTCAGATAGTCAGATTGTATAATGTCATTAGAACATGGTTGCATTTTCATAAATAAGATTATCTAAATATCTCATTCCGAAATACTAAGCATCGCATTATGCACCTAATTATCAATTTATTTACATAATATTATCAATAAAAAAGTTGTAATCACAGCTTATTCAATTTTTCGCACTTATTTTCAATCCAAAATTTAACATTATTATTTATACGTACTTAAAATAAATATTATCATACAGTTCACTTGTATAAAA